>CAUYPK010164610.1:0-39536 GCA_963574355.1 Loris lydekkerianus | reverse complement strand
AAGCTTTTAAAATAATTTGTTTAATGTATGTTATTTTTCATTTATGAAAATGCTGAACGTGACATTAAAACAAACTTGTGGGGATAAAAAAAAAAAAAAAAAAAAAAAAAAAAAAAGAAAATTCCTTTCAGAGAGGGTTGAGTTCAAATATGAAGGGATTTCAAAGGCTGTAGAAAATTAAAATTAAAAGATAAAACTAAAATATATAAACATGAATTTTCAACATAAGCTCCTTAAATTTCAAACATTTTTGTAAGAGATAATAATAGGGATTTAGCCTTAAAAAAAAAAACAAAACAAAACAGAGAATCCTGGGAATTCAGCCATTTCAAGGTATCATTTTCACATTTGTAGTTGAAGAACATTTTGTGCTTTTCAATTATCTTTTTTTAAGATTAGGAAACAAAAACAAGTCAGGAGAGGCCAAATAAGGATTATAAGGTAGACGCCTAATCATGTGCCATCAAACTTCTCACAACATCGCTCTTGTTCGATGAGAAGAATAAGAATCAGCATTGTCATCATGGAGAAGGAGCCTCTGGTAAAGATTTTCTGGGCACGTTTTTGTTAAAGCTTTGGCTAACTTAAAATATAATAACCAGGAGCAAAAGTTTAGGCACCCTTGAGTAGAAAGTTTGTTTAACGTTAAATTTTCAGTCAGAATTATATACACTGAACCAGCTGAGATGCCATGGTGTTGACTATGGTCTCTGCTGTCAAATGCTGGCCCTCTTCAACTAAATAACAGAAAATATGAGGGTTTTTTCTTGCAAATTGATGTGGATAATCTGCTGCTGATCTTCAACTACCATCCTATCCTTTCTCAAAAGGAGTTAGCCATTTTTAAAGGACTGATTTCTTGTAGAATTGTTCCCATAAACTTTTTGTAAAGCATTGGTCATCTTACTCTCCTTCTACCCAAACTTCACCATAAATCTAATTTTTATTCTTGCATCGGTTTAGTTTGTGAAAAATATTTTGAAATACATAAATAGTGATTTTTTCAAAATATAAATTTAATTAAAATATCAATCTTAATGAACTAATTGAAGAACTCTGGTGAATACAATTAATTATATTAAAATTTATTTGAGAAATATAAGTACACAAAAATGCTTATCTATGAAAATCAAGTGTCTTATAACAAAGAGAACCAAACTAAACCTGTGAGCTTCCATAAAAATAATTTTTTCTGACTGGTAAATTATAATTAAATTCAAAAGTACAAAAAGAAATTCTGTAGGCAGAAGCTAACAAAAGTCTATGGATCTACAGAATAGTAAACTCAGTGCTCAAATTAGGAGATGTGGCTAGAGAAAAAAACAGGAGCAGATTATACTAACCTTGAAAAATAATAGACTTTATTTTAAGGGACATAAAACACTTTGAGTAAAGATATTTGTTAGCTGTATAATATCAACTCTGTCATATTCTTGCTAATATTTTTAACTGATAGTCTATCTTTTCACCTCTTTGTTGAAAGTATATTATTTTCTTATTCCATTTGGGTGGAAACTGAAATCTCATTAGTGAGCTGCTGGGAAGAGAATGAAGAATTATTAATAGAAATTTTCTCAGTCTGCTTAAGCTACTGCAGTCACATATTCACAAGCCTATGAATTCAGCTATACAGTAGAATAAGGGTAACTGATACAAGTATGTAAACCTTTAACATAACTAGTGATAATTATAGTACCACAAAGTTTGGAATTCCAAAGTAAAATGACTTTTCACCTACAATTATATAATCTAACCAAAAGTAACCACTATAATATGTAAAAGTATTTTTTATATTCAATGGCCCAGAATTTCTAAAAAATATTTTTGAAAAACTGTAAGAAAATAGTCTTCATCAAATAAGGGAGACAAGAATATTTTAAAAGACCAATGTGTGAGACCCGTGGGCATAAAATGTGAGCAGTCTCAAATAAGGAGATACAGGAGAATTGTCACTAAGAAGAAACAGAACTGGTAAATTATTTAATGTATTTTTTTTTTTCTTTTTTTTCTCTAAGGAGAAAAGTGTTCTAATTTTCCAACATTACAGAAATTTTCAAATGAAACAGTGTTAAATGAAAGGAAAAATTAAAATAACAAGTAAATTATTAATTTAGTAAAAGAACATTATATAAGTCAGAAAATGAAATTATAAATAATTTGTTATTAACAGTATTTTTATACTATTATTAAAAACACTGAATGTTGTTTCTAGCATAAAGGTATTAGAAAAATAGAAGAGAAAGTATTTGTGGTGTCATTATGACATGATAGGATACTTACATTTTCTCCTGTAAATCTAGCACCAGAGAGCATTAATCACTTAAGAATCAAGAAATAATCAAGAAAAACACCCAAATAATAAATAATAAATCACATAAGAAAAGTATGAAATAAAATTTGTTGAATCCGCTAATAATGGATAACTGCTGAGGAAAGCAATTTTGTGATAAGGTCTATAGTATTTTTACCTATTTAAAGAATATTCTAGAATTTGGTACTTAAATTTAAATTAATAAGAAAATATTTAATATGTACTAATTTTTCATAGGTTCAGGACATAAAGGAAACTATTATCTCTACTTACAAAAAAAAGTAGAGTAGATTTATGTGACTGTTTCCTAGTTTATGATAATCTTTGTTGATAAGACAAATAAATGAAAAGAATGGAAAAGAAAATTTAGTGTTCATTGACTGGATGGTGTTTTTTAAAGGAACTATTAATTGCAAACACTGGAATAAAATAAAAGGTTTTTTTTCTGAAAGCAATATAGAAGTATTTAGACATACACACTGTCATTTATACATATATTAATATATATGTGTGTCATAGTTCCATTAATTTTTAATGCATAGTTATGTAAATTAGATGTTAAAATGCTTATTGAAAATTTGTTTTTGCTATTGCTTTGCACCAGTTACCTTTATAACATAAGATGGAAATTAGTTTCATTAATTTGATGAAATTTTCACATTGAGATACCTCAGGCATAAATCAAATTGATTTAATTTAATTTCCATTTGTGATTTGATTAGAATCATATTGTAGCTAAACTTATGCAGATGGGCTAGAAATTATAGTGCTTTTTTATTACTTGAATTTCATTTTTGGAAAACCTAATCACTAAAAAATACTAATTGACATTTATAAAGGATAATAGCAATATACCTACTGATACAACTCCTTGATTCATCTGGAGAATATTTTCTAATGCTCTTAATATTTTAAAATTTGATTGTGCTAGCATTGCTTCTTTACATTTGTAGTTCTAGAAAACTACATATGTACCACAATGGTATACATTACAAAATTGTAAATGGAAATAACATCAAGAACAATAAATTAGATAAGATTTCATTATCATTTTTTAACCATAGTAATGTTCAAAGTGTTCATGTATCCTATTTTTATTCAATATGTGATTTAAAAGTTTGAATTATCTAAGCAATGGAACTGTTTTCAGGAACAAATATTTCTTTTACCTCCCTCCCTCCTTTCCTTCCTTCCTTCCTTCCTTCCTTCCGTCCTTCCTTCCTTCTTTCCTTCCCTTCACTTCTCCCTCTCTCTCTCTCCCTGCCCCCCTCCTTTCCTCCCTTTCTTCTTCTTCTTCTTTCTCTCTCTCTCTCTCTCTCTCTCTCTTACAACATCTCACTCTGTAACTCTAGGTAGAGTGCCTTGGTTTCATGGCTCACAGCAACCTCTAACTTGGGCTTGGGCAATGCTGTACCCTCAGCCTCTTGAGTACCTAGAATGGGTCAAACCTGGCTGGTTTTTCTATACACCGTATATACTCGAGTATAAGCTGAGTTTTTGTGCCAAGTTCGGGTTTTTTGGCACAAATTTTGTGCCAAAAAACTCGGCTTATACTCGAGTATAGAGGTGTATAGATACTCGAGTATAAGCCGAGTTTTTTTTAAAAGTTTTTTTTATAAAAAAAATTTTATTATAAATTTTTTATAAAAAAATAAATTTTATTAAAAAATTTTATAAAAAAAATATATATATATATTTTTTTTTTTTTGTAGAAACCGGTCTTCCTCTTGTTCAGGCTGATCTCCAACCTTTGAGTGCAAGCAATCCACTCGCCTCAACCTCCCAGAGTGCAAGGGTTAAAAGTGTGAGTGACCGCACCAGGCCAACAATTCTTTTTCTTAAAAAAAAAAAAAAACAAACAAAAAAAAACTCTCCAAATACTTATCTTTAAATTACAGTGAAGATTTTTCTGAATAATTTCGAAGTTACCATAAGGCAAGAAAGGTGCATTTTTTACTTAACTCCTATCTGTCCTGTTACATCATAGGACACAAACTAAACATTGATAAATATATTATAAGAACTATCTATGAAAGAAATACTATATGTGCATTAGATTACTAAACCATGAGAAAAAAAAATTTTAAACCATTATTTAAAAAGTTTAGTATTTCTAGGTCAGGTTTTCATGTATCTTCTTAACTCTAGTGGTTAGTAAAGGTCATAATTTTTTTCTCAAAGATTGACTTAGAAGAATAAAGATGTGTTTTTCCTGAATGCAAATGAGGTACCGAGTTCAGTTTCTATCCAGATAATGCTCCCAAGCACATGTTTCAATTGATTTGCATCTTCAGGGTAAAAGGTTGATTTATTTATATTCTTTTTTCTCTGTGAAGTTGCCTTATGACCTACTTCCTAAACTTTTAAACTAGAAAGTAACTTTTTTTTCCCCCCCAAAGTGGAAGCTTTTATACTCAGTGGTACGTAAGTAAGTATTCCTACTTGGTTTCTAAGAGTGTGTGTTTGTGTGTGTGCACATGTGTTTGTATGTGTGCATGTGTGTGTGTGTGTGTGTGTGTGTGGCATGTACATGCCGAGTTTGATTGTTTATTTCAATGCTATTGAAATTCAGTTTTTAAGATCAGCTTAGTATCCCTACAACAAGAAATTATTTTATTAAAGTAGGATACTATAAGAAGACAGTCTTCTTATATATTTATATCACTTACACATATGCCTATTGGTAGAAGAATTATCTGTAATAAAAAAGAAAATCTACACACCACAGACACTTTCCAAATAAATTCACAGAATACCTAAATAGGAAATCTTAATTTAATGACATAGGATTATGTCCAATTTAAATAATTCTAGTATTCAAAATTAATTAATTTTCTAAAAAATTAATTATTTGCTTTAGATCAATAGTCCTTCCATTACTACCAAATCATTTATGTAGGAAAATATTCAGAAAAATAATGTTGTACTGTTTAAATCTCCAATAAATGATTACAAATTAGCTTTAACTGATTTGAGGCACAAGATAAGGAGAATAAATATGTTTGATGGCTACTGGAAGGTTACTCCTCCCACTCTTAAGTCCCCACTGAGATTTAGAAGTTTTTCTACTCATAAAAACAGTAATTTAATTTTAACTCAAATATTTGTAAGCAATTTGGTCATAATGTTCAAAGCAAATATTTTAGGGAAGATATTCCAATTTTTTAGAATCTCATATTTTTAACTAAAACATCCATGGAAATACTCCTATTATAAAATGAGCAATATTTTCGCATGTAAAAGAGTGCCTGATTCTAAGGTGAGGGAGCTCGTTTTTGAACAATAGCAGCAAGAAAAGTAACATGAACAGCAAAGAAGAAAAGCTTGTACACAGTCTTCACTCTCAACTTTATATTTGGGATAGTAAAATGTCACTCGCTTGAGTGACAGATGATTGGCAAGATTGACAAATCTGTTACAGAGTCCTGTTTATGATTTGCAGCCAGCAATAGTCAGACTTCATTTAACTTCATTCAACTGCGTGTCATCCACAGTCAATTCTATAGTCCTAAGAATTTAGTAGTTCATTAATTCATTGAACACAACTCTATTTCCATGTGAAGTGTGGGAATTTAAATGTGACAAAAGGCACATATTGTGTTCTCATGGGTCTCAGACGCTAACAGAAGGGGTAGATGCCTCTTCAAGTGTGTTTTAGTGTTACATGATAAATGAAATGATAGGAGCATAAATTAGGGCACCGCAGAATAGAAAGAGGTATATTAAGAGTTAGGTTAAATATTCTTATCTTTTATCCTTGAATCAATTCCAGATATACATATACAAATGTAATCATAAACTATTGAAGAGTTAAGCTCTTCTATTATATGCAAAAGCTAGGGGTGTTTACAATGTGTTTCAACATATGAATAGCAGGGGAAAATTAACACTAAGCTCTTTGCTTAGTACTTAATATTCAATGAATGATGAACACAGAATGATTTAAATCAAGAAGATATATATGTTATGCAGACATTAAGACAACAAAACCACATTAGGAATTCAATGAATATTTGTAATAGACTTTATACTATTAATAGGGTGGAAAATTTGATTGTCTTAAGAATGACAAGGGAAGCAAAAGGTAAGGTATTTCTAAATGAATTAAGTGCCTAAAAGGGGTCAGGGGTGCTTGCCTGTAGAATGAGGGGTCATGTATGCTGCGGTTATGTCGGTGGACTTCAGCTGGATTTGTAGCTCTGTCATCTGACTGATGTGTAACTTTATGATTCCACCTATAATTCTTTAAGGCTATCTACATTTGAAGCCATCTCTCTCTACATATATCTCCTCCTCTCCCTACCTCCTTCCTTATATAATTATTAGAATTAAAGACCAATATCTGTGAAAGCATTTAGTAATGAGCCCAGCAAACAATGAGCACAATGAGTTTTTAATACGTGTACATTGACTTAAATTATGGGTAAACTCTATGGGATCCATATATTTGGTTTGACAATTAAGTAGGAGAACATACGTATTTTAATTTTAGTATCTATTTCAAATAATCTTTATTCATTATTGTGTTATGCATATGTTGTAAAATTACAAAGCATTTTTATCATTCAATTTTAGCATGTTAGAACAAGAGTTAATTGAATTTCACCATGCAATGTCATATATTATTAGGATATGATTAGTGTATATGATGTAAAAAACCTATTTTATCATGTCTTCTTTTAATATGTCATTATTAACTTACTGGAATTAGATGACAGAAAATATTATATTCACTGTTTGCTATAGTTTGATTGTCCTCTCCGAACTCATGTTAAAGTTTAATTGCCACTGTGTTGATATTAAAAAGGTAGAACCCATTAAGAGGTGATTAGGCCTTGAGGGCTCTACTCATATGAATGGATTAATACTGTTATTCCAAGAATAGATTGTTATAAAAGCCAGTTTGGCACTCTCTCACTCCCTAGCTCTTAGCCTTTCCAGTCTCCAGAATCATAAGACAAATAACTTTCTTTAAAGACAACGTTTTGCTCTATGACCCAAGTTGGAGTGTCAAATTTTGTTTTTTATAAATTACTCAGTTTGCAGTATTCTATTATAGTAGCAAAAAAAATGACTAATATATTCTTACTTTTTAAAAAAAATTTAATTGTTATGAGTATATAATAGTTGGATATCTTTGGAGGGTACAGGCATTCAACTTAGATCAATCAACTCAAGGTAATTGGGGGTCCTAGCCTTAGGCATTTATGATTTCTTTGTCAGGGACATTGTTCCCACTTCATTAGCTATTTTAACCTATACCCTAACTTGCTGATTTCAGTCACATTTTTGCTTTTTAAATTTTTTTATGGAAACCGAACAAAGTCAGGTTAAGAAAAATGAAACAACTAATTTTTGTTTAGACACATTTATTGTTGTTTCTGCCTTCACTGCAAAAGGTTTAAAAAGTATTGACAGACCGGTTGACACCGGTCTGTGAAACTAGTGCATGATGCCCCATGATCATATCAATGTACATAGCTATGATTTAATAAAAAAAAAAAAAAAAGTCTTGATAGTCAAGCCTGTCCCTGCACTCACAACGGCTCTTTCCATCAAGCAAATTTCTCTGTGTTAAATGTCTGCCCATCTCAATAGATGCAACAACATCCTGAAATAATTTTATTCAATATATTTAAAATGAGAATTTCTAAATGCTTGGAATTTGCTTGAGGCTATTTTAGGGTTTCAGGGTTTTTGCCTTTTATTTGAAATCTCATCTTTTTCTTTAACACCTTGAATTTTCATTCTTGTTAATATACTCTTTCTTGCTGTTCTATACTTTTACAATAAATCAGCCATGTTAGAATTTATGATACTGAATATTCTCAAATCCAGACAGGTGAAACCTGCAGCAAGACATGAATGTGTTTTGAATTGATTTTAAATCAATTTTAAGATGTCAAACAACTGTTCTTTCCAATATTCTGAATTTTCATTTGATGTCACAGGAGGGTCCCATGATTTGTTCATTTATATTTTTCTTGAAGTGTGTATGGACTACATCAGGGAGATATCTAGCATGTAATCAATTTCCTTGGAATTCGCTTCTTGATTTTTCTATAAAGAATTTTGTTTTCTCATAAATATCCATTAATGATAATAAAAGGACTAATCCATGCTTAGTACAAATGGAAAATATTAACCCTTTGAGAATCTCATGCACATTAAAATCTACATCCGTATGAATCTAGAATGCTCGCTTTACACTACCTTAATCACCTCAAAATATATTTAACTGTTTATACCTATCATATTCTTTTTCCAGATATTTTCACTACTAAAATCAGTCTTATATACAGTATTTGATATAATTTTCTATAAAGGACTTAATTTGTTTAAATATATCCATTTTTATAACTTTTAATTCTTTATAAATATAAGCTTATTAAACAATAAAAAGTCCTAGTAATTAATTTCTTCACACATAATATCATATCTAGCACTATTAAGAACATGTGATAATTATTTAGCTGTTCTGTAATGATAATTATTTCATATCCCCTGTGATCCCATAAATGCTATGGAAAAAATATGGAAAAGAAAATAATTCCTTTGTAAAGGCTAATAAAATAGACTTTTTAATATAAGGATATATCCAAGTTTGGCTATGTGTCTATCAACTTTCTTAATATTTCCAATCTACCAAAAACAAAACAAAACAAAACAAAAAAAACAGTATTTTAAATTCTATTGCATGGGAGTTTTGTTAAGAAATGAGGAGTATTTTTTAGAATACTCCATGGCATTCTTATGTGAATAACATAACAGCCTCAAAACTGAGGTTTTTTATAGAGTTACAAAGGTGCAGAAGGTTTAAAATGTGAAAGAGGAACTTTTTCTCATGATGCCCTTGAGAACCACTCCTTTAACTGATTAAAAGACATATTAGTATTAGTAATAGTGTTAGTATTAGTCATAGATGAGAAGGCTTACATTTTATTTCTACCACAGGACCTGGCATTATGGGGTATCCTAAATGTCACCCATAAAGTCACCATACATAGGGAAAAAGAGAAATTTCTGTTAGCGGTACCTTTATTTACAAAATAATTATTATAATACTTTACACAATATTTATAAAATATGAACACATTATTTTACAAAGAAGTGGCCCATAAGGCAGATAATACTTTATAATTAATTTGTAAATTTTGTAATGAACATTTTGTAAAGAAAGGTGCATTTATGCTCAGTTTCCCATTTCCCTATGTTCTGTGACTTTGTGGGTAAACCAGGAGCTCAATGTTTATCAGGGGCAGGAGAGCATTCTGAGATGACTAATGGGCTATTTCTCAAGGAGGGTCATAGTTGACCACTAAGGATTATTTCTGGAGAATTTTTACATTAGTAAGGTTTTATAGAATCATTTCCACTTAGCGATGGAGAACCACTCTAGAGTTCAGGAAAAATAAAAATTAAAAAGAGTTGTTGCTCCAAAGATTAGTGGAAAGAAATAGTCCTCTAATGAGCAAAAAATAGTTTTTCCACGTGTACGATAGGTTTCTCTGGATATAGAGATGTGAGCATTCATTAATGAGGTGTTGCAGTGGAATTACAGAGCCACATAATGGTACTTTGGAAGGAATTGGTGCAACTTAGGGTGATGAGTGAAACTTAGGACATTAGCAGGAGTGAATGAATCCTAGAGCAATTTAGTTGAATAGGTAACTTAGCCCTCACATTGGTGAACTTTTGAGTGTGAATTGGGGAGCTATTACTCTTACTAATTGTGCTGGAATACTACACATAAGCCAGAACTATCCTGAACAAACTGTAACCTACATGCACTCTAAATTTACAGCATGATTTCTTCAATCCAAAGTGATATTTAACAACGGTAGAAAATACTCTCAGTGAATAGAGTGAAAGTCATGTTCAAAAAACAGACCAGAAAACTCTAAAACATACATTTATTTTTGCTTTATACAATCAGATAGTCCCCAACCAGGTGCTTTAATGTGGATAATTGTCCCCTCCATAGTTCATATTGAAATTTGATACGTAATGTTGGGGCTAATAGGAGCTGTCAGTGTCGTGGGGTATGACTCTTATGAATAGATTAATGTCCTCTGAAGGATAGTTCACTCTACCATTTCCTTTGAATGCTGCTTTTTAAAAAGAGGTGACCGTACCCTTCACTTTGTTTCTTCTCTCACTGTGGGACCTCTGCACATGCTGGCTTTCCTTCACCATCTTCCATGAAAGGAAGCAGCCTGAGGCCTTCACCATGAGTCAAGCAGATGCTGGTGTCAAGCTTCTTGTACAGTCTGCAGAACAATGAACCTAACAAACCTCTTTTCTTTATAAAAATTAAACCTTGTCCAGCCTCAGGTATACCTTTATGGCAACACCAATAGACTAAGACACCACGTAACACAACAAAGTTGATAAAGTAATATATTGACTATAAATCTTCTTCAAAAATCAGAAAGCTTCATTTGTGAAGCGAAAGTTTTCACTCTATAGATTGTGTGTATCTGTTGAAACCAAGAAATGAAGAATTTGTTACAAAATAAAGTGATTCAATTCACAGGAATACAAATGATAAAGAACACTTCACCTTTAAAAAGTTAAAATTCTTCTCAATATGACCTTCGAACTGTGAGATTGCTATAGGCTAAATAGTTGTGTCTCCCTGAAATTCATATTTGAATACACATTAAAACCTCCATAGTTGACCATCTCCCTATATTGACCATCTCCTTAAGTTTACCTAATTTTTATAGACTGGTCATGTACCACATGTATATAGCATCACAGTAGTTCCTTATGTTGACTGTGTCTGAATGTTGACCAATGATTTAGAGTCATTTAGGTGGTTAACATACAAAGGTTTTATTGAATGTGGTAGGATTTTGAAGTGGGTCCTTTGTGAAGTCATAAAGGGTAGAGCCCTCTGGATGGCATTGATCCCTTTATAGGAAAACATCACAGCTCTTTGTGTTTTCTGCTTTGTAAGGATACAAGGACATGTTGGTTGTCTGCAACCTGAATGAGGGCCCTCGAGAAACTGACCATGCTGGCATCCTGTCAGTGGACTTCCAGTTTCCAGTATTTTGAGAAATAAATTTCTATTTAGGCTATCTCATATATAATACTTAGTTCTAACAGTTCAAACTAATGCTGGCATGCATGTCTGCTCTGTTAAAGAATTCTAAGATTTCTTAGTAATGGAGTTTATTCCTTCCCATCCTTTTGTATGTTAAGGGCTTATACAGCAAAATTGTAACTCACAAGCATCTGGACATAAAATTTTATTTTCAATTTATTTCTTTAACTTATGTATTGGTAAGTATAATGGACATTACGTTTGGGGGAGCCACATTACAAGCCTGGTTTGAGTGCTTGTCTGATAAAGGGAGTGGGCATGCTGGCTCAGTTATTAAGTATTTAAAAAGATCTGAAAATATACCACATATTTAAAGTCTAGTGTTTCACTTTCTAACCTTAGCAAATATTTGCTATAATAAATTGTAATACATTTATGTTTCCCTACTTCCTTAATCCAGTTGTCTAGGGACATCATAATCTATTCACACATATGAAGCCTTTCGTGAATATTTGGAATCACCAATACATGCGTAAAAGCAAAAATGAAAACAAAATTTAATTTGTCAAACATTCTTTTTTGTTAACCCATGGATATTTCAAAAAAAATTAATCATACTTTTAAAATGATAAAAAAGTACAATTAATTTCCCAGTTGTTTAAGTAATCTTTTAAATTAGACATTTGAGTATTTTCTCTGAAATTATATTTAAAAATTTGACCTTGAAAAATTGTTTTCAAATATAATATTATAAATAAATAACCCCTGTTATTTTGAGAAACTATAGGCAAATGGTATCAACTTCTAATTTTTCTCTTTATAGAAAAAAATTGAATGTTGCATTTTGTGTTTATTTCATATTTCTAAGGTGAATTAATTACTTATATTTTATCTGAGAAGCTTTTGATTATAGCTTAAACAAATTCTGACAAAAAATACATTTCATTTGGATCCAAATGTATCTATTTAGGTCAACTGTTAATTTATTATTTCATTACTAAAATTTGGCTGCTTTACTATGAAAATACATCATTTTTAGTGTCTTTAGAAATATGTAATGATGCCTTCTATCTTAAGTATTGAAATGGAATAAGTGTGATTTGAATTAAAATCCTAATTTTGGAAGCTTATTTTCTGTGTCAATTTAAATGTGTTTATTGGTTAATGTCTTATCCTTTACCACATTTGAGTTTTATTTTTACATTGGAAATTTATTTTTACAAAGATTATGAATTTTTTTGTATTGTATAATTGGAAATATGTACCAATAGGCACCATTATAACCTCTTAATTTCTTAAAATGTACCCATTTGAGCCATAAACCTTTTCATTTGGCCATAATATGTGATATCTATATTTCTAGAATTACTAGAAGCTATCATTCATTTGAAATATTCCCTTTATTGGAGTTGCCTGATCCTGGTCCATTTACCGTCTCATTTTAGCTTGAACTTTTTTTTCATACGCTCTACTCTGTTTCCTTAAATGGCTGTCTTAGATTTGAACATTTTGTATTGGTGGAATTTCTTGTTTGACCTGGTATATGATTTTCTATGTATTTCTAAAGTATCCCTACATCTGGTTTTTAAAAACTTACTCTGGCCTCTTTATCGTCAGGATGGCTATACACTTTACTCTCTTCCATTCATCTGATGGGAATGAGGCATTTACAAATATCAATGTGTGATGAAAATGTGATACATTATTCATGAAATATAAAAAAAACTTCTCATGTTGTTTAAGATGTATCATTTAATCAGCCTAATCCTGGTTTAAATGGTAGGAATTACATTTTAAATAGCTTGTTATATAACTATGGCTGCTAAGAACTGAACTTGAGGCCTAGGAAACAAAATCATTTTAACATTAATTAATCTACTTCTCATTAGATTCTGTCGTTTTCCATAGGCATGGTTTTTTTGTTGTTACTGTTGTTCTTTGAGAAAGGCCATGATCTCGATATATTTAAAATACAAGAAGAAAAATACTTAAAATGTAACCAGTAGGAATGTAAAAAGTAAAAGTAAAATGTAAAAAGTAGGAAAAATAATTATAATATCTGCTTATTGAAATAGCTATAGTTTGAAGTTTCTTTCTAAATAACCTTTTAAGAGCAGTTTTGTAAATTTATTTTTCTTCCACTTTATAATATAATGATTCTGACATAAAATTTCTAAGGTTTGGCAATAAGTCCCACTTTGTAAATTAATTTGACTCTGTGACCCCGAAAAGCAATATTTCAATACACCTTTAATAAAATCAATAAAGGAATAGCTACCTAAGGAATAATTTATCAAGGCTATTGTATTTTTAACTGGACATGAAAAATTTTACAGAAGTTGGATCTATTAAATTATGACATTATACTCTATAAATTGTATAGTACATTAGATATTTCTATTTTATCTTCATTAAGACATTAATGCTTGACCTGATTTCTGTATGAAATAAGAATATTTTTAAAGTTTCAGAATACTACATTTAAGATAATAACTATATATTTTACTATTTTAATAAATAAATTATATTTCTCCCAATAACTATAGTTTATAATTTTAAAAGATGAGATTGTAACTACATTAATATTAATTTTATCATCTTGAGATTTTAACCCAGATGTATCTTAAAATGTAAAGCTGAATTGATTTTGCCAGATAGAAATATTTGGTAGAGTAAAAATTCAATGGTATTTTATAAAAAATACTTCTCCCTTTAAGTGAAACTGATATATTATATCATTGTATTTATACACACAAATTAGTGTGGAAATAGGAAGTTAATTTTTTCACATAATCAGATATTATTATAATAATATCCCACTACATGTACATATGTACATATGTACATTTATATTAAAAGTTTCTTTTAATAATCTACATGATTTTGCACTAGTGACAATTACATATGTTGAATAAACTCTTGCTGTTTAAATGTTTCTTTTGTTTTAAGAATTTCTTCTTAATAATAATCACACATTGCTATGCCTATTGAATACAAGAAGTTCAATAAAGAGTAGGTGAAAATCTTTTTAACATGGGTATCTACTATAAGACCATCTTCAAAACCATCTTCCGTTTGTGACATGCACCATTTATTTCCAAAACAACAAACTAACATTAAGTGGTCTAGGGCCTTGGACATCCTATTTCCATCGCAGGCTTAAGATGACTCACGACCATCAAACCATTAGCTAGTTGGTGGCAGAACCTCGACAAAGCCACAAGCCTGTCAAGATTTTCCTTATTGCTCCTTCCAAAGTCACACCCACCTTACCTGTGCCGGATAAAGTGCAATCTGGTAGCACCTCCCAGCTTTTAAAGGCAAAGTAAATTATTCTCAGAAGTTTTCAAATTTCAGAAAATTTTTGTGTGTGCTTCATTATAGTATCATGATAAAGGGGAAATCTTGATGGGCCAAGATGCTATAGTTTTCAAAATGCCACATTTGAAAATTCCTGCAAATATGTTCCTTAAGATGATGGAACTTAGTCCCTTAGCAATCCTTATGATATGACCTTGAATTTGGCCCAAGAAGTAGACAAATAAATCTTTGTTTTTTTAGCTTTCTGATTGATAACACAAATCTTAAGTAGTTATCATAAAATCCCATGTCTCATTCCTAAAACATGTAAGTTAAAAATATATTAGATATAGTTAGGAAACACAAAGTCATATTTGGCATAGCTGCAAAGTGCTGGCCTCAGCTTAGAACTCACTAACCCAACACCTTGACTATCACATCAGCTAAAGCTATTCTCAAATTCATCAACATTTTGAGCCTTTCTGAACTAGTCCCTCACATATTCTAACCTTTTCTTTGCATACAAATTAGAACATTTTGAGAGTCTTAAAACTTATGCAAACAGCTTGCTTTTTGAAGAAAAACAGTAATTTGGTAAATCCCACTTTAAATCAAATCTAAAGCTAATATTTTGTTTGATATCAATAAATGCTTATATAAGAATCAAAATATTGTATTATAGATGAAGACTTTTATTTTATAAAAAGCAAAATGTGCTGGAATGTGTCACAGGCAAAACTAAAAGTAATTTTAGTCATTTAGCTGCATGTTAAAGCTTATTATGCTATAACTTCAGTTTTTTCAATGAGAACTGATTTTCTTTAACTCCAAGGAGTTCTAATTGTTGGTTTGTAGCTCATTGTAAAACTGATGTATGCAATTAAAGGAAAGCACTATTATCGTAGAAAGAGACACATGTTATACTGATACAACTATCAATTAATCTAAAGATTCCAAAATAGTCTGCTGAGATGATGTTATTATGTCATGTATCAATCTCCAGAATATGGTTTTCTCAAATCATTTTAAACTGTTACAACCTTAATATAGTAAGACATTTTTTAGCTGAGGTAATATAAAATAAATATACCAAATTTTAATATGGTGTATTTTTAAGAGTTTCTGTCATTCTTTTAAAAATAATTTATAACAGTATTCCAAAGATATATAATTTAAGAATGGACTCTTGCTGCTAAAGCTTTGTGAGTTGTGTACTACTGAGAGTCTCACTTCTATAACTTAGATTTCAACATATTTATCATTATGTGAGAGGTAATATATAACTATTTCTTGATTTATGATGTGTTATTATAACTTTTGTTCATCATTTTCATTTTAATTCAACTTATCATATTAAAGATGGAATTGTAAGTAATTTTCATCTTCAAATTAGTTGGTCAATGATAAAAAATGATAACATTGTGTGTAGGGCAAAAGTAAGTTACAATCATTATGTTATTCATTACCGCCAAAGATCCTGTAATCTTAAAAAACAAAACAAAAACAAAGATTTTACCTGGCAGGCAGCCGGGGGCCTGCCCGGGGTTAGGGTCCTTTAAACCCTTTGGAACCTGTGGCAATCAATGGAAGAAAAATAAAATTAAACGCTGTAAGAAATAAAAAGATGAGACACACAGAATTTTCAAAGGTGGGACCCAGGGGACCACCACTAGCTTGTGGGGCTTCTGTGAGTGGCCCTGAGTGTTTGTTCCACTCAGCTTTTATGAAGGCAATTTTCTCATTTAGCCAAGAGGATAAGCTGAGGAAGGGAGTAATAATGTCAGTAGTTTCTCTGAGTAAGCATGTCGGTTCTTATTCTATATATAATCATTAACTTTAAGAGTCTGAGCAGCCTTGAGAAACGTGAAACCTGAGCCTTGGATAGGGGCAGCCTCCTGTTTGTGATCACACACACAGATTCCTTGGGGGAGGTTAGACCCCTCTAACTTCGCTATGAAACAGATGTGGTGGAATCAGTTCTCTAAAGAATTGGTGGAAAGGAGGAATTTGCCCCTTATCTCCACCCAGAGGCATTTTCCTCTTTGGCTAGGGTACAAGCCCCCCTGCCCATATCTCAGGGTACCAGCTGTTCCCTTGATCTCTTCCCTGGCCATTATACAAATACCCACAATGGGTATTTGCTTCAACTTGTGATTGGGCACCTAGACTATTTTTATTCTGCCTTGCTGAGCTTATTTTTCTGGTTTCCCCCTTTTCTGGGGCTGTTTTCCCTTGCCTAGAATGGGGTTTTCAGTCCCCATTTTCTCTGCAGCAGGCCTCTCAAGCACAGCTGCCCTTCTCACACCAAATGTGGGGCCTAGCCAGAGCTTGCAGTCTCCGAACAGAGTTGCAGTGGAGGACTGCAGATCCCCTGGTGGTCCACACTATGACCCGATTCAACATTGCTAGCTCAGGCCGTCTTTATTTGAAGTCTTGTGCTAAATGTTCTTCAGCTGCCTCTGCTGAAGCATCCTTAAGTGGAGGAAGGAAGGAGAAACCTTAAAGACACTTTTTACCACTGTCACTCGGTACCTAGTGTTTTTGCAGACCAAGGCCTTCTCCCCTGCCCTTCTTCCTTCCTCTTCAGGGTTCATAAAACTGCCAGAGCCTTTTGTTCTGCCCTTACCCAAGCGTGAGGCACCTTTTATTTCTGAATTCACTCCTTACTCTTTACTGCTCAGGTGAGATCCCGACAGATATCCTTTTACCCTGCAGATTAAATTAAAAACCAAGGGAGTAGACAAATAATAGATGAGATGGATTTTGGCTTCAAAGATCCATCTACAGTGTACTATTGATACTGAACCTTTTTCTAAAAAGCAATTTATTTTTCAATTGGGAGGGTATACACTGTCCATCTTCAAATAGGAAAATCTTGGAAACATCATTTTTCTGTAGTACATGAAAAACTGACCCATCTTTCTTTTATTTTCTGGCAAGCATTCAAGGTCAGACAATTAAGTTCACAAACTCATCCTTGAAAAAGTGCTACATACATCATTGCTGAATATAGTCACCTTCGATGTACCCACCTTAGCCATCTGGTGACCACAGTGATCTTCACCAATGAGGTAAGTAGCACTTTCTTTAGTATAAGTTTGCAAATTTAATTATCTGACCTCATGTTAACCAAAGTGTATTCAAGGATGCATTTGGATATGTGTGAGATAATCTTCTATTAAGATTTCCTTTTCCATCCACTTTTGGGTAACATTCTGGTGAATTCAACTTTCATTTTCTGACCAGGAAAAGTCATTAGCTAATAGCAAGATTGTAAATCCATTTACCTGATAGAGACCTAAGGAATGATGGTTCATTTTAAAATCAATGCAATAATTTCATACTTTCTCTCAAATTTAAAGACCTCCCTTTTAAATAGGGAAACATTACATTGCCACAGGAAAAAGAACAAATCCTCCCACCCCACCCCCAATTTAGCAATAGTGATCCTGTAAGAAATATCTAATAACCAGATTCAGTTAAATTGGCCAGAAAATTTTAAGACAAGAGAGAACTGGAATATGAGTCTTAAGTTTAAGGAATTCTTTTCCTTGCCTATTTTTGTCCCATTTATTTCTTTCAGATAGTAGAAGTATTTTTTAAAATAATTGAGTGCAGATATATGTAACTGCAATATGTCTTATATGTGCAGGTGCATTTTAACTTAGCTCTGTGGAAGTCAATAGAAATCTTTATTTGAGAGAATTGGGAGAAGTTTATGAATTACTGGGTTACTGAGAAACCATATAGATTTCTTATGAAGATAAGTTAAAATATTATATATAATTAATTAATCAAGTTTATTTGCAAAGTCAATGCCCTAATGTGATATGAAGACAACTAACAGGAAAAGGATATGTCTACAAGAGCTACCGAGATATAAAAGGCAAAATTAGACTAATGCTGACCATAATGCTTATAGCTCTTTTAAAAATTAAAACCTAAGACAAAAAAACCCACACAACTCCATCTAGAAAATTTTTTTAAGGTATTCCTTTGCACAATGATCTGATCAAAGATTTCTAATTCTTGGGTCATAAAGTAGTCACTCTTTCTTAGAATGAGACAGAAGAGATATCACATATTCTTTTCTTTTCTTTTTTTTTTTTTTACAATTATTGGCTGGGGCTGGGTTTGAACCCCCCACCTCTGATATATGGGGCAGGCACTCTACTCCTTTGAGCCATATGCACCACCCAAGATCATATTCTTTTATAGAAAAGCTAGGAAAGTGAAATTATACTCCTCAGGAAAAGATGAGAAACTACTTTTAACTTAATCTTTATAGTTGTATGTTACCTTATCAAAATAAATGATTAGTCATAGTCATTTGCTATCTTATATTCAACCAAACTATTATCTTTATATTGCTGTTATAAAAATATGGGCTGTGTAGTATATGCTTCTAAATATTACACTATTATTTTTATGCTATGTAATCTTGTAAGAATTGTATAGTCACCTGTTGGAAAGAGGAGGAAAGCCATTACCTTTAATGCCATTTAACATTGTTTTAATATATAATTGCTTGAAGTTACTATCAATTGCTTCTCCACATATTACTGCAAACAATCTTTCCTTGTATAATATTTATACCTAGCATATACTGGCATTAATATGAGTCCTGGCACTATCATCATAAATAGTAGTACTGGATTTTTTAAGTGATCAATTTCAAACTAGGCTGGTCTCCAACACCATCATGACTGGGCCCTATAATTATTTTGAGTAATCAGAATCTTCCAGGAATGAACTCTCTGAGTAAAAGTTCAGTGCACCTTTGATGATATGTACTTATTCTTTTAGAAAATGTATTAATACTTTCGAGTCACTTGGGCACCATTTTCTCTATAACACATAGTGGTTGCACAACTTAATGCTAGGATTGTCATATAATATTTGGGTGGATAGAATCATAAATAAAGGGTGAGTTTTTTTTTATAAGTTTACACGTCTTTGACATAAATATCCTCCCCTGCCTCTGCCCTCTCAGGCCTCAGGTTATTATGTGAGACTAAAACATAACCCCTTTCCTGGCCTTATTCCCTGAAGCATAGCCAGGCCTCTTAATTTCTTCTGACCAACAGGCCAGTGCTGCACCCTTGAATCCTCAATTAATTTGCCTAAGTGTAACTTCTACACATTCAGCAGTGCATACAGACTCTGCATTCTGTTGCTTAAATAGCTTCATTTTTAGAGCAAATTTATTTCTTCTCCTTTGAACATTATAAGAATCATGGAAATCTCAAACAGAAATGGAATTTACCAAAGTTGTAAGAAGTTTAAGAAATTCAATACTCAGATTTAATTTTGGAACATTGAGGAGCGACTGTGTTTATTGACTTTTATACATAGAAGGTTGAATTCTCTAAAGTGAGTAAAGTGTAGAATGATTTAATAAAAAGAGATCTTTAAAAATATAGGTAGTAACTAGCACATGAAGTCTTTGAAATACAAAGTATAGCCTAAATCAGTCCAAATTTTCCTCAGCTTTTGTAGCCTATGTGTCAGCAAATTCCTAATAAAAATAAGTGAGACTTAGAATAAAAACAGTGTTTAACAATGACAACACTTTCTGTGGATCTCTTACTTTCACAACAGTTTTGAGAACAAATCATTTTGTACCCAAACATACAAGTGTTGTATGAAGGTTTCTTTTTTTTGTTTTATTCAATGTTAGTACTATGAACTAAAATGAAATCTTAAGGCTCCCCCCTCAGTGACTGACGGACCTCCTCTTGGTCAAGAACATCCCCCAAATTGAGCTTTTCTAGCCAAGAGAAAGGAGATCAGACGTATCTCATCACTCCCACTCCCCTCCTTAGAGATGTCCTCTGTGACTCACTAACAGGCCTAAGGCTATGCAAGACCTACCTACAGGTCCTCAATATACATAACAACCCCCACCCCCACAGTCTGTCCCAGTACTTGTTTGCAATTAACAGACCTTTTGTCTTAAGCATTTCTTTTCACTTTTAGACTTAACTCAGCTAATTGCCAGCTAAAGAATCTTTAAACCCACCTATAAAGTATAAGCTTCCCACTTCCAGATTTTCCACCTTTTGGACCAAACCAATGTATGTTTTCCACACATTGATTTATGACCTCATCTGATTTCTCTGTCTCCTTGAAATGTATAAAACCAAACTGTAACCCCACCACCTTGAGTCCACATGCTCAACGAATCTTGATGTGGCTCCAGGTCATGGTCTTCAAATTATTTTACAGAGTATGTTGTGTTTTTTTTTTTTTTTTTTCTTCTGTCAAAACTACTAAGGAGGATACTCAGAAAGTAAATACATGCCTATATTTCTCCAATTATTAAAAAGTTGCATGTAGAGAAAGAAGGAGGGAGGGGTGGGGAAAGGAAGAGCAGAGAGAGAGAAGGAGGGTGGGGGGTGGGGTCTTGGTGTGTGCCACACCTTCTAGGGGCAAGACAGGATTGTAAGAGGGACTTTACCTAACAAATGCAATCAGTGTAACCTGGTTTCTTGTACCCTCAATGACTCCCCAACAATTAAAAAAAAAAAAAAAATTAGGAAAAAAAGTTGCATCTAGTAGAGTTCCAGTAAATGCTTTGTAACTTTCATTCTAATCCAGAATTTCCTGAATTGTACAACTTTTCATTTCATGTGATGTATTTTTCCAAGGCCAAATTCAAGCTATCAAAGGGATGTCTTCGCAAAGTCAGCTGAAAATGTGAAGAGACATCCTAAACTGGCTTTTCTAAGATAAGAAAAGTTAATCGCTCCAGCCCAACATTGAATTCAATCATGATGCCAATGCACTAGAAGGTGAGTGTTGTGACTCTAATATAGTACTGCAAGGATTTGCACGTCTTTTTCTTTCAGTTGTTTACATTTTTTTATACGTCTGTGTGAACATTTGTTTGCAGTTATTTTTGTGCATATATCAGTTACCTCTTACATATTTTTATTGCATTTATATGTAACGATCTGTTTTATTAGGAAATGATGCTACTGTGCAATTGCCAAGAGTGCATGTAATAAGCAATGGCTTTCAAGTAGCATTAACAAATTTAAGTGACTCACTCCACAATTTTGCACTCATTCACATTTGTTGGCAGTGCTTTTTCTTTCCAAACACTGGTATATGTATATTTTTTATGATCAATCAGGGCCTACTTAACTGATAAAAGAAGAATTAATACCAAGACATTCCATTCTCTTCATCTGTATAAACACATGAGCACTATTGTGCTCACAGTCCTGGGCTATGGAAAGGAATGCTTGGGCTCACCACTTCGTAGGGGCGTTGTGAGACTTACTTGTGTTGATACAGTAAAGTGTTCAATGATATCTCAGTAAATTTGTCCCATGTATGCCTTTACTATTATTAAAATATTTAGATTATAAGCATTGTAGTTAATAATGTAGGTACAAAGGTAATAATAAGAATAATTTTATAGATGTATTCAGAGTTTAGTGTCAGTAATTGTTCTAATCATTTTGTAGTTATTCATTTATCTTCTCCCCAAACTGCAATGATGTGGGCTGTATTATTTTCTCTTTTATATGGGTGAGACAACTAATGTTCTCTGAGGTTATACAATATATTTCCTTAGATTATGTAAGTGACAAATACCCAGTAAGAATTTAAAAATAGAAAGTCGAGCTGTTAAAATCTGGCCTTCACCATTCAACTCTATTTTTGCAGAATGTTGAATAAGAAGTCAAAAGAACCAGAGAGGTGACATTGCTGAAATGAATTGTTATATGAACTCAATGGCTGGCCACATTCCAATAGAGGGCCTATGACTCATTTCCTTCATGAAATAATAAAACAAAAATCATTAGGAGTATGGTCCAACATCACTGAGAATTTTCATATAACTAAAGGAGCTCAGAAGAAGTGTTTTCACTCCATGTGGCTGAGTAACCCAATAGATTTAAGTTCTGGTTGCCCACTATTCTAACTTGCTCTTACAATTTTTTTTTTTTCAGCATGTTCATTCTTTTTTCCTTTTTGTACTTTTCTCTGGTAATTTACTTTTGATATATCTTTTAATATAAAGAAATTATTTTTGATGTGGTAATTTTATTGCTGGATCCATTTTAATTTATTTTATGTTTTTCAGCTCTAGAGTTTCCATTTGTTCTATGGAAATATTTTCCACTTTATCATTCTTTTGAATAGCTAAGTCCATATTGTTTTAGTTTTGTTTGCTTTTTAAGAGACACAGTCTTGCCCTGTCATCAAGGCTGGAGAGCAGTGGCATAATAACACACAGTAACTTCAAACTCCTAGCGCAAGCTATCTTCCCACCTGTCTCCCAAGTAGCTAGGAGTACAGGTATGTGCCACCACACTGGCTATTTTATAGCAACAGAGTCTCAATATGTAGCCCAGACTGGTCTTCAATTACTGGGTTCATGCAGTACCCCCACCTTAGCCTCCCGATCTATTATGATTTCAGGCATGAACCACCACAGTTGGCAAATCACTGTTATTTTTAAGTCTACTTTTTCTAATCCAATACTACTATCTCGAGCAAATTTGGGTCTGGTTTTATGGTATGTTTCATATTTTGGTCCTTTGTGTAACATACGTTGTTGATCTTTAAATTATTGAATGAATGAAAGATACTGTGTATAAAAAAGTAAATAAATAAAACTTAAATTGAAGCATTATCCCAATTACATCTCCTGCCAAGCAGCAGAGGAGCAGGAAATGGCATTCCAATGGCTCCTTTCTGGATTGTAGGCATTATAAAGTCCAGCTTATCTCTAGTTTATTTTTCACTGGCTATTGAACTTTGGTTTTTGATTTCATTTTTCTATTTATTTGTTAGTTTGTTTGATACTGAAGACCACCCTACTTTTGGAGATTTTAACTCCAATATTTATATCCTGAGCAATATGTAACTGCTGAAAATTCTACTTTGTAGACTTTTTTCTTTCACTCTTTCCTTAGCTTCTTTATCTTAACGTTCTGCAAAGCTGGAGGATCAGCAAAGGTCTGCATGGGAAAACCAGGTACCTGGCTCCCTTCTCTGCTTCTTCTTTCCATGAAATCCCAGAGCTTCATGTCCTAGCTTCCTAGACAGACTGCAGTGACACTTTTTTTGTAGTATTTCCGCATGACTGTGGTTACTCCTGTGGTCTCCTCTGCTTATTAATAGCTGTCTCCTACCGGGCTGATAAGGTAAGAGTTGAAATATTCTCTAAGACAAAAAGCAGCATGTAGAATACTGGGCTAAGTTAAATATATTTTTTCTTCTCTGTTGGATCTTATTTAAAAATACCATGTAAACACATTTCAGAATTCGTTCCAGTTCCCTGAAAGGTTCTCCTGTAATGAAGGAACCATGAAAGTTTAGATTTATTACCTTATCAATAAGACAGCTGTGATTAAAATAAAGATTATAATGAATATCTCAATGCTCTCAACATATTAGCAGATTCCATAAGGTGCTATGGGGAAAGGGATAAATTAGAGTTTAGTAGGAGAGTTTAATGCAGATTTTCTATTAGAAGTCATTTTAATTATGTTAGGAATAATTAACAAGAAGAGTCAAGGATGTTTGAAGTAAGGGTTGAGTCTCAGGGAGTAGCAGCTTGTGTAAGCCTGGAGAGGTACGAAGTATTATTACCAGTTGCTCAATATAGCTGGAGAACATAGATCATTGAGAAGTAGGTTGATATGATAAGCTGTAAACAAGGACATTCAGAAAGCAGATCATGAAGAGCTTTGTATGTCATGATAGAAATACTACCTGTTAGATGCTTTTCTTGTTATGATTATGGTCATTATTACAAAGACAATTAAAAGTTTTAAGTGTAAGAAAAACAAGTAAATTTATTATTTAAAAAAATGATATTAAAATCCAGAGGACCAGGATATGACTGGTGATTCTTGTTCCTAATAAGGCAAGTTGTTTAGTTTAAGATTTTATTCCTCATTGATGATAATGTGATTTTTACCTTCCCTGTAAGGCTCCTTCATGTTTTCTATGTGATTTATTATGGAATAAAATAAAAGTATTTCTAAATAACTACATAAATGCAAGGCACTAGAAATTATGATGGACTAACACAGCACAATATTTGATGTCTTTTTTATTAGACACTAGACTGTCACTAAAATATAGTGAGTTTATGGTAAATGTTACACATTAGATTAATAGGACAGAAACTCAATTCAAAATAACATATACTTGAGAATAATGCACATACAGCATCCAGAAATCATAGTATATTTACATATTCAGAAGATCCAAATTCATTTAAAATGCTCTGTCTGTGCTCAAATGTAATAATCCCTCATCCACATTGTGTGGAAGGTCATTGAAAAGAGTAGCTCCAGTTGCCTTATTAAAATGGCAATGAAACTAGTCAATGTTGCCAGACAAATGAGAATTTGAAGAATTTTGAATTTGAAGAAGGTTTATACCTTCTCTGGAGCATGTCCTGGTGTTTTGGGACTACATTAAATAGCTTGTGTTCTGATTTCATTTCCTTGACCCTTGGGAATATTTTCAATTCACCACAACTCCTACATTTCAAACAGCACAATGTTAACATGTACTTGACTCTAGTTAATTTTGTGGTGGTTATTCATATTCATTCTCTCTCTCTCCTCTTTCTGTGCCATCTCTAACTCCTGTTCCTATCAGGAAAGTACATTATCATTTTATCCTTAAGTTTTTTGGATGAGTTTATCAATTTTTATCAAATATATACCTTTTTGGTTATAATAACTCTTTTAAAAAAACTCATATATTACCTAATGGAGTCATTTGCATGCTGCCTATAGAATTTCAGATTTCTATAATCTATTTGCAATGATATTCAGCAACATTTATTTTTTACCTCATAGGCATGAAATAATTTATGGTACTCTTACTGCAATAGTTCAGCCATGAATATTTTCTTCTGGATAACACTTGATTGAGAAGGAAAAACTGTCATCACATAAAATTTGTATAAAAAGTAGATACAAAATTTTAACCCAAAATATTTAAAATGTATATCCAAAACATATGAGAAGCCTGTGGTGTGTCTGTCCACACAGCCAGCCACCTGCTCATCCATCCATTTGCCTGCCCACGTGACTGTCATCCAAAATACAAGAATTATCATCTAGCTCTGGTTCTTTCTGGATGGTGTGTGGTCTTCCTTTTGCTGCATTTGATTTCTGGAAAAGGGCTATGTGTTTTTTAAACCTACATAGATAAACCTACAGGTACCTTCTCTCAGCTGTGCGAACATCCTTCTTTAACTTTTACATTTTTTGGCAGTGATAGTTAAAACAACTTTAAAGAATTGCAAGTATTTAATTATGTAGGAATTTAAGCACCTCATGCATGGTGCTTAAATGCACCATGGCAAATAATGCCCATTCTTTTTTCCATTTTTTTTATTTGGCCATTATTCTTTGAAAAAATTGGTTTGCAAAAATTGATTATCTAAAAATGTCTTTCCAGCATGTCCTCTGTGTCTTATCAATTACCAGTTTTCTCTTCTTTACTGTAATAGTCTCATTGCACCCAACATACTTTGATAGTTCCCATAAATTTTTTTTCAATTTTACATTTTTCTCTAATCTACATCCCCCTCAGCCATCAAATTTGTGGTGACACATATAACATCAAGCATTTATAATCCTTGTTTTGCATTCCCATTATCCATCCCGCCCACATTATTCTATTCTGTCCTGCATTCGTTCCCGTCCCTAGAAACATGTTTTGTCAATCAAACCAAACTTTATTGTGGCTTCCTTACATACATTTTAGTCCAAATTTCAGGCAGCCTCCCTTTTATGGGACCGCTCCTTGCTTAACACTTTGTCCTTTTGCATTCTTTGTTGTTGTTGTTTTTGTTATTGCAGATGTCATTGTTGTTCAGTTGGCTCTGGCCGGGTTTGAACCCGCCAGCCTGGGTGCATGTGGTTGGAGCCCTACCCGCTGAGCTACGGGTGCCGCCTCCTTTTGTATTCTTTAACAGCATTTTCTTTTGGTTTGCTTTCTCCTGGTCCCTTTCACTGTCTTTTATTGAATCTTCTCTCTCAGACTAATCTCTAAATAGTTCTTTATTTATCCTTCAATCCCCATCCTCATCTACTCTCTTCCTAAGAGGTCCCCTCTCCTGCCATGTATAAAGTCTCCATAAATATGCTGATAACATCCAGACTCCCGTGTGTACTGCTGAGCTGACGTTCCTATTTAGATATATCTAAAAAGCATCTGCTATTAGCATGGCTGAAATAAAACTGATATATCTAAAAAGCATCTGAAATTTAGCATGGCTGAAGTAACGCTGATCCTGCACCCAGCTATGACTGAGCCTTCTTTTGGTGTGTTCACAGAAGCATTACACAGTCACTTATCCCATTCTCAAACACAGGAGATACATTTGAAAATTCTGTGCATCTTATAAGGCAAAACTATTACAACGGCCTAGGAACCTTAGCAATACTTTTTTTCCAAAATACATGACTTCAAAACCAAGCAACTACTGTTGTTGAGTAGACAGGTAGAAATCTGGCTCCACTAGGGGAAAAAAGACAAGGGCCTAGAGGCCACCCCACCAACTTCACCCCCATCTCCCCTTCAGAACTCAGTGTGCCAACTGCAAAGGAATACAGATGACTCTGTAGCCCAAGGGCCAAGATATAGGTACAGTGGAGTCTGGCGGGTGACATATGACAAACTTAAAGGTACGTATCACGTCATTAATTTAAATCTCCATTGCACTGCCCACCCTGCCCCCCATAGTGGGCCTTCACAGACACTCACGGATGAACAGCAAGACTCTGATTCCAAGGTGACCTCTGGATGCTGACATGGGCCCAGTCTAGGAAATATAAAACAGAACCCCTGGCCATAACCAAATCTTTTTGTCATCATAACAACAGAGGCCTGTTCGTTGTCTGTGGCAAATATACCTTTCTGTGTAACCCTATATCTTGCTCTTGCTCTTCTTCACTGCATGAACCGAGGATGGAAACGCTGGCTTGCACAGGACACGATCTCAGACTAGTATCCTTGCTCCTACCCTTACATACCTACAATAAACTCTTCATATAGCCTTTACAGGGTCTGTAAAATACCACAACAGAGCAACAGAGGTACACAGCAAGATTTGAATCCACACTTTGTGGCTTTATATCCTGGCTCTGCCATTTACTAAAGATGTAACTTTGAGAGAAATATCTGAATTTGTCAATCCTCTATTTACTCACTGGGAAAAAAAATTGTAGAAGCTCTCAACAGGTATTTTTCGAAATATGGGTCAAGCATTTGGAACAATGTTTGGTAAATCATACAGATTCAGTAAAAGATAACTTTAGGAAATCTTTAAAAACTTTTTTTTTCAGTCTATTATTAAATCCTTTCAAACTGCTCACCAAGAGTTTCTTACACTAATCACTTTTCATTCCAAACTCCGTCACATGTGTTTTCTTTATGTTCTGTAAATATTCCAGGTACTTCCCACCCAAGAACTTTGTACTTGCAGTCCGCTCTGCCTGGAACATTCTTCCACCACATCTTTCCATGGCTCACCCTCTTTATTCAAGCTCTGCTCAAATGCCGTTTCCTCAAGAAGGAAAGATACTTTCCTCATTTTAAGATAAATCCCATTGCCATCTACAATGTCATTATTATTAACTCGGTGCTTTTTTTCTGTTTATATCTCTAGGATTCTAAACTCCATCACCATTTCCTAGACTGGAGCAGTGCATGGGACCTGGCTGAGCCTCAGAAGTATTTGTTGAAAGAGCACATGTATGAATAATAAACTCGGAATAGAGGGGATAGAATAAATCTCCACTGGGACCTTGGAAAGAGCTGGAAATGTTTTTGTGACCCCCCCATGGCCATTTCTCTGCAATTGTAACCTGAATATTTTCTAATTCGGGGAATCTGTTTCACCCCCAAAGCTGTCCTTTTCCAACTCTTTAGGATCTGACCACTTCTGCTGAGTTGCCAGAAATTTTCCACTCTGAGGAAATTCTATTAGCAATGCTTCCATAAAACTAGAATATATTAATATAAACTTCATAAAAGTAATATTGATAAAATAGTGGATTTCTCAGTATGTAATGTCTATTTTCTTGAGTGTTTCAAAATGGAAATACTATGCAGATGTACTCTCCCTTCAGTTTCCAATGTATTGTTTACAGACAAAATAGTTACTAAGGGGATAGAATAAAACGTCCAAGGCAAGTGCTATGCTGTTGTAAATGTATTTGTTCTGTTTGATTGGCAGAAAGGTCAAATTTTATTCCAAAACAATATACTTTTTAATAGAAAATATTTAAAGTACTCACTTTGAAAAATGAATAAAAATATTAGCTTTTTTTTTTTTTCCAGATGGGGTCTTGCTGTGGCTCAGGCTGGTCTTGAACCTGTGAGCTCAGACAATCCACCTGCCTTGGCCTCCCAAACACTGGGATTAGAGGCGTGAACCAACATGCCGGAGCCCAAAATATGGGCTTTCATTCAACATGTACATAAGGTAGATATTTCTTCTGTTTATAATATTTAACTGATAGGCTGTTAAAATATATACAATTATAAGAGGTTTTATTACAGAGCTTACCTTTTCTTGTTATTCTGGCCTCCTGTGCCTTATAGATAACATTTTCAGCTTACTTAGGTATATCAAAAAACAAAAACAAAGAAGGAGAGGATAGATTTTGTGTAGATTTAAACACCCATAATCAATTAGCTTTAGAGAAAGACAAGAAATGTATCTCTTATATGAGATTGCTTTGCTGGGGTTACAAAGGACATATATTAATATCATTCTGTATAACATAAGTAAATTAGTGCCAGGAAACAGGGCATACATCAGCAAACCCCCAGGTTTACCTCTCGATAATGGCTCTCCCTTTTTATAAGCATCTTAGTCTGGGTCCCTGTCATACATTGAAGTTTGTTTCTTGAGACAGACTTTTACTCTGTCACCCCGGGTACAGTAATATGACATCATAGCTCACAGCAACCTCAATCTGTTGGGCTCAAGGGATTCTCTTGCTTTAGCCTCCCAACCAACTGGGACTGCAGGCACCAGCCACAAAGCCTGACTAGTTTATCTATTTTTAGTAGAGATGTGGCTTGGCTCTTGCTCATGCTGGGCTCGAACTCCTGAGCTCATGCAATCCATCATCCTCCGTCTCCTAGAGTGCTAGGATTACATGTGTGAGCCACCGTCCTCGACCATTTAAGTTCTTAATAGAAATAATTCCATTCAACTATGTTCTTTTCTGTTATTTTGTTCTTTGTGCAGTATAATTTACTTGCTTTACTGAGAAAAATAAGATTTTACTTATTTTTGTAAGGGAATAACATATTTGTCAGTATTTGAAGGCGTAAATCAAAATATAATCAATAGTCTGGCAATATTATTTTATATATATATATATATATATATATATATATAAAATAAGTTTACAGGATGAAATAATCACCAGTTTGCAAAAACAAGTTATGGATTTTTTTTTTTTTGAGAATTTTGAATTACTTGACTAATGTGATGGTTTTTTAAATGACATCATACTCTTTTTATATTACATCACGTATTTCATTAAATATGTGTCTTTGTTCTTTGAAGAATTTTAAAATCATAATTACATTGAGGTCCTTACTGAAGATAATATATTCTAAGGCCATGCATTCCCATATAATCAATTTTGTCTTACAGAACAAAGCAATTCTTATTTGTATATGTTCATAGTTTTTCCTTTTATTAAGTCATATACACATAGATCATGAATACATTTATGCATATGTGGGGTACAATATGTTGATTTTTTTATACAATTTGGAGTGCTTACATCAAACTAATTAATATAGCTTTTATCTCATTTACTTCATTATTGTGTTAAGACATTTATGTTCAATACTTGACAGATTTGACTTGTACCCTTACAATATGCTCCATAGGTGTGGTCCCACCATTTACCCTCCCTCTATCAAACCTACCCTGTCACCTCCCTTCCCACTCCATTTATCTCCTTCATCCTGGGCTATAGTTGTGTTCTATCTTTCATAAGAAAGTGTGAGTAAATATAAATTTGTTTCATTAAAGTACGGAGTATATTGGATACTTTTTCTTTCATTCTTGAGATACTTTACTAAGGAGAACTTGTTACAGCTCCATCCATGTAAACATAAAGAAGAAAAGTCTCCATCTTTTTTTAAGGCTACATAGTATTCCATGGTGTACTTATACCACAATTGATTAATCCATTCATAGGTCGATGGGCACTTGGGCTTCTTCCATGACTTGGCAATTATGAATTGAGCTGCAATGAATAATCTGGTGCAAATATCTTTGTTGCAAAGTGATTTTTGGTCTTTTGGATATACCCCTAATAGAGGAATTGCAGGATCAAAGGGCAGGTCTATTTTTAGATCTCCTGAGTGTTCTCCAAACTTCTTTCCAAAAGGAATGTATTAGCTTTCATTCCCACCAGCAGTGCAGAAGTGTTCCCTTTTCTCCATATCCACGCCAACATCTCTGGTTTTGGGATTTTGTTATGTGGGCTACTCTTACTGGAGTTAGATAATATCTCAAAGTGGTTTTGATTTGCATTTCTCTGATGACTAAAGATGATGAGCACTTTTTCATGTGCCTGTAGACCATGTGCCTGTCTTCTTCTGAGAAGCTTCTGTTCAAGTCTCTTGCCCAGAATGAAATCACTTGTTCTTTTCTTTTTAATATGTTTGAGTTCTCTGTGGATTCTGGTTATCAGACATTTATCAGAAACATAACCTGCAAATATGTTCTCCCATTCTGAGGGCTGTCTAATTGCTTTATTTACTGTGTTCTTGGCAGGGCAGAAGCTTTTTAGTTTGATCAGATCCCAGTGATATATTTTTGGTATTGCTTCAATTGCCTGAGGGGTCCTCCTCATAAAGTTTTCTCTCAGGCTAATTTCTTCCAGTGTTTTCGCTATAATTTTACAAATGTGTTATGCAGGAAATGAAAACAAATTAGCTGGTCAGGACTGTGCCTTCTACCTTCTCCTACTAATTTAGGACGTATGAAAGCATATTCAATGTCAGGTCAGCAACTGCCCTCTTGATCTTCTTGTAAAATTCCCCTTCTCTGGAGTTTCTTTCCCGCCTCCACCTCTGCCCCTGTTGCTCTCCTGTTACCAGGAGTCCCTCTTCAAAAACACATGTGAACATGATGTCAGCCTGTGACCTAAGCAGGCAGGAAGCGCCAGTGCTCTTGGCAGGAGGAGTTGTGTGAGGAGGTGGAGGGGTCCTTTTTTTTTTTTGATACTCAGCTGATGTTCAGCTAAGGTTTTTGGTGAGTGTTTTCCATTTCAAATCACAACCATCCTTTTACAAGTATTTCTAATTTCTCTGGATACTGAATAGTGGAATAAAAATTGGAATAAAATGAAAGAGTAAACAAAATAAAAACTGGAAAATGGATTTAAACATGAAGTGTTTGTCATCTTTTAATTTCTTGGCTATACACCTTACTGGGCCTTTGTGGTCCCTAAAGTTTTATGGAGTGTGCAAGCCATTGATATTATGCTAAACAAACACCCCAGGTAATCACTAAGAGACTATTTCTGTTAGATTATAAATTGTCAGCACTTTGATGTAAGAGGTGCTTGATATTTCTGATCATGGCCAGTTCACTGAGGACCATTCTTTTCACCCTCTCATTTGTTAAAACATTGCCTAGCTGATGAAATCAATAATTGATCTCAATAATGTGACTATATCCTTAGCCACAGAGTAGTAGGCTGAAGTGGGGTATATTTCTACTAAAACTCTTGAATACAGCCCATGGGGCAGTCAGTCTAATGTCAGTTCCATGCTTGATGTAACTAACAAGTGCTCTTTGGTGAGCCGAACTCTTTTAATGAGATTATTTGTAAGTATAATGGGAACTATGGAAATGTGCCAATGGAGGAGTCAATGGGAGAAGAAGAATAGGGTAATGAGTAACACCGACAGGGAAACAGGCAGGCCAAGAAAATTGAGCACATTGAGAACTCCGTAAAATCAAGTGAGTGAATTACAGCTGTCAGAGGATGTCTAATGGCAATTATTGATGTGTTTTATAGCCGAGAGTGTGAAAGTCACTTTATGCATTCTCTTTTTGATAATTAAGAGTAATTTATAGGCTTGCCGCCCTTTTTCTGTTTCAAGTGGCAAGACTCCAAAGTCCTTCTGGACTGTCCCACTGTAGTGTGAAGTGGGAACAGAACCATCTCTCAATGAATGTGCTAAAATCCTTCAGTTGTTGCTATCAAATAACTATTTGGTTAAATGACTTTGTAATATTTTACTCTTAATTAGCATATTTGTTTTTAGTAGAGGTACTTAAGTTTGTGTTTGATGATACTTTGTACTCATGTATTTTCTTTATGAAAACTAAGAAGAATCTAACTTTTAGAGAACTAGAGAATCAATGTCAATAATAATTTAATTTTCTCTGCATTTCATTTCTATCCCCTTATGATAAACGTATATGTCTTTGAAAAACATATACTGGACCATCTTTTCAGTCTTGTATCTCTTCTAGTCTTTTTCTTAATTGTTGTAATTATGAAACTATAATACTTTTCTCTTGTCTAGATATCCATATAGTGTCATGTTTTCAGTTGCTGATATTTAATATACTTCCTCAAATAATTGAGATTAGACCTCCCATTTGATCCTGCAATCCCATTGCTAGGCAACTACCCAGAAGAAAAAAAAAATCCTTTTATCATAAGGACGTTTGCACTAGAATTTTTGTCGCAGGTCAATTCACAATCACCAGAAGGTGGAAACAACCTAAATACCCACCAACCCAGGAATGGATTAACAAGCTGTGGTAATATATGCCACAGAATACTATTCAGTCACTAAAAAGGCAGAGACTTTCTATCTTCTGTGTTGACCTGGATGGAGGTGGAACACATTCTTAGTAAAGCATCACAAAAATGGAGAAGCATGAATCCAATGTACTCAATTATAATATGAGGGTGGCTCATAAGCTAATACAGGGGTGGTGGGTGGGGAATGAGCAAGTGGGGAGAGGGCACAAGGGAGAGGGCTGGGGTATCACGGTGTACAGCATACCTCTTGGGGACAGGACACAATTATAAGAGGGACTTTACCTAACAAATGCAATCAGTGTAAACTAAGTCTTTGTACCCTCAATGAATCCCAAACAATAAAAAACAAAAGAATTAAACAGTAGATGGAGGAAGAGTTTAGAGTAACAACAAACAAATGTGAATACAACCTGCTGTTGGTTGCTATCAAGAAACATGGAAAATGTGTGTAGGATAGAGAACCGATGCCAATATAAGGAGAAGTTCTGTTGTTTTTTTCTTTATTTCTAAATTTCCCCAAATATTTGATTAACATCAGTGGAGTCAAATAGAAAAAGTTAAAATCCTGCTTCTAATATTGCCTTTGAACTCCAGGCGAATGGCTTCATCGTCATAAAGCTTAATTTGCTTGTTTTTGAAATGAAGATTGACCTATTTCACAGATTAGTTGCATGCACATAATTTGAGGTGCTCACTTCCTTGATTTTCCTCTCCCTCCCTGTTCTTGTTTCTCCCTTGCTCTGTCTCCTCTCCGACCCATCACATAATAACCCTAGAGCAAATTCCCTCAATAACAGCATGGCACCTGTCATTGCTACCTGTGCCCTGTGTTCTCATGGAAATCAAAGCTTAGTGTCTCATTGTCAGAGTGTAGGTGAGAACATTATACAGCAATCAACCAACACACACACACACGTCTCACAGGTCTGTGAAGAACGAACAGTAATGCCTGAAAGCCAAAGTAGAATGTGAAGTCTGTCTCACTCTCACATTTACAAGGTCTATATTGATTTCCTTGGGCACTGTAGTTTTATTGATGTCATCATCTGATCAAAATAAAAGCAAAACTCTACAGTTTTTGCTACAATTTTTATTTGCAAAACAAGTACATGGAATCAGACTTTAGTTTCTTAATCAGTTTTTAAAAATTGAAACCTGTAGATACCTAGGGAAAATGCAAATCTATTTAAAAAATTTTCAGAAATATTTCCCTTTAAATATTACTACATTATTCATACTTGAAATTTTTCTGTTTACTTTGCAGGAACCGCATTGAAAATATGCTATAGTTTTGTCATAGGATTTTGTAGCTTGTATAGATTACTTTAAATAAAGTTGATTTGCTCTGCTTGTTGCTAAATTTGGATCAAAATTGAGGTCCATTTTTTCATCATCTCTGCTTTCAGTATCCCGTCTATGAAAGAATGTATGCACATGTGCTTATTTAAAAAATGTCACATGTAGATCCTCATTTTTGTTTCAAGATAATGATCAAATAGTCCATCAATGTTTTGGTGTAACAATAATTTCTTTAATTAAGTTGTGTATTACATGACATTCTTATACAAGTGTCCCATATTTTAAGTATCAATTTGACAGGTTTTTACTTTAAATTCAGTGTTTTAACCCAGATATGATTTACCTTATAAATTAAAACATTGAGTTTAATTTGCAGCTTTTAAAAGAATACAAAATACTATTGAGAATGCTGAATCTGAGATCTTTTTTTATGTATCTACATAACATTCAATCTTTGAAAGTATTTTCAATTCACATGTAACTTTATTTCAAAGAGATGTATCACTTCAGTCAGTCTATCTAATTTATTATAAGCAGTTATAACGAGTCCATTAGACCATTTCATTCTTTCACATACATAAAATCAACATTTTTCATAAGTCCATTAAGCTTTCTTCCACATTATTTTTCTGAAGAGTTACTGTGAGCTTAAGTCTAAAGGAGTTGGTGTTGTAATGGGAAGAGAAATACTTGAACTGTTTCAGTTGTACTATCAAAACTCTTTGATCAAATAGTTTCTTAACTTTCATAAATTCAACGTTCTGATCTTTAATTAATAGAAAATACGACCTCCTAATACTGAATATGCTCCATCATTAAAAAATGCTCTTGAGAAATTTTCAAATGACATTAAAATCCTAGCATATTTTTTGAGGCAAAAATAGGTCAGAGCAGGAGACGCCTGTGGCTCAAAGGAGTAAGGCGCTGGCCCTATATGCTGGAGGTTGCGGGTTCAAACCCAGCCCTGGCACAAAACTGCAAAAAAAAAAAAAAAAAAAAAAAAAGTCAGAGCAACTACATGTTTTTTCATGGTCATATTGTCTCAAATGGGTATTGAGTTATTTTTCAAAATTCCATAAGGAGAACATTATATGAATTGTGGGACAAAATAAAATGCCACGAAGGCGAAGCAGCTGGCACAATAGTAATGATTGGGTATAAGAATGTGACCATCAGACTCACTGTCCACGTCCACATTCCACAGATGCCCCTTTACCACTGCTTCTTGGTGCATGTGGAGGACAATCTCTCCTTATGGAAAATGCCAGTGTCAGTGGACGAGGACTGCTTTATAATTATGAAGAACATTCACTATAACATCAAAAATGTTTGTTTTCTTTCTTTTGATTTATGTATTCAGATAACTCATTTAAAATATTCTTTTCCATAGGCATCTTACCAGATGCCTGTGCCATATGACCAAAAAATGAGGCAAAATTTGCATTTAGGTGAGGTGCTTGTTACTTAGGGTCTGTATGTGTGCTCACGCTCTCATATTGAAAGAAGAAGACTAGTGGAGTGGGTACTTCTCTTGAATTTACTATAATAATGATGATGATATAATTTTGAATGAAATTAGATGATTTTATATAAAGAAAACATTTTAATGCTTCCCTTGGTGCATGTTAAATGTTAAAAGCCAGCATTTTGTATCACTATAACTAACTTAAAATATTTAATGATGAAATTAATTTAATGATTTGAAAATTTATTTTTATAACCTGTGAATTTATTTACATTTTAGTTCTGATTTTAATTTTTTTCTTTTAAAATTTTTTATGCAACATTTCTTTTGTTTTTTATATTTCAGGTTAATTTGAGGTTATAAAGAATTAGCTTACAAGGTTTACATTTGTTAGGGAGAGTCTCTGTTGTAGTTGTGTCTGCACCCAAAAGGTGTGCTGTGTACCCCCACATCATGCCCATTGAGTAGGAGCACATCCATCCCCTTCCTTCCCCCAACCCTTCATCTTGAAATAAATTGAGTTTGTCTATTGTGTGGCATGTTTTAGATTGCCTACTGACATTATATTTGTATTGAGCACATTGGATACTTGCTTTTCCATTTTTGTGATACTCTAGATTTAAGCTAATAAGTGACACCTACCATCATTTTTTGTTATTAGTGATTTTTTTTTAAGACCTTTTTATTACAAAGAAAAGAAAGAAGAGATTCTTATTCTTTTAGAGTTAATTAGATAATAAGAAACATTATATCTGCTTTAAATTCTTCACTTTTGAAGCATTTATTCTTTGCAACTGCATGGAACAAATGTAGTGCAAACTATGACAAATGTTTATTTTCTTAAATAACTTAATATTATTTTAGTTGGTGTTTTCAAACCATTCAAAGCTGTACAAATACACCACAAATATTATTTTTAAACACTTTCACCATCACAGAAGCATCTTCATACACACACACACACACACACCACACATACACACACGTACACACATACACACATGCACATGAATTTAAAATAGATATTTTAATATGATTGAATAATTATAGAGACAACATCAGTAATGACCAATAATAAAGTCTATTCTTCATTCCTCATTTATTATGTATCAAAAAAAGAAGGGAAAATAGATTATTTAGTTAAGGAATTCTATCAATAACCATAGCCAGCCTGGATGACTCAGCAAGTAAAGATCAATAACAGATGGCCAGTTATAGTCCAAACAAAACATTTAAATTCTTCCAGCAGTGCTCTTGGCTTAACCAAAGAATAAACTATCTTGGTTTCTTTGGAATAAAATTTTAGTCAGTGCAATACTACAAGCCTGCAGATAAAGTAGATTCCCAAGAGCACCAGCTATGGGGATTTTACGTATGTAGTCCTAGTCACCTTTATTTCAAATTAATCCAGGAATTTAGTAAATTTATTCCTCTGTTGAGTCATTAGAACCACCCCCCCGAAAAAAAAGAAAGAAAAGAACAGAAAATTTAGTCAATATTTCAACTTTGTGTGAAGTTTTCATTGGGATTCTATATGAAAGCAAGAAATGGGAATTATTGGAATTAGTTTTATATGTTTTTACAATTATGTAAATTTGTGCTTCTTCCCTAAGCAATATCATTTAAAACTAAAGACAATGCTCTCTGTAGCATTCTAGGAACCAATCATAGTTTAACAAAGACAATGATGAGATGATCATAGGATAATGGAGTTCAAACAGGAAGTGAAAATTAATACACAAAGTCGTAAGGTCAGAGGTAATCAGTGGCAGAATGAAAAGACCATGGGTAAGCCAAGGGATGTTTAAAATAGAAGAACAACTGGTGAGGTGTTCACAAGTTATCTTCCATCTGCAAATAAAACATTCGATGCAGACATAATTCATGATAAACTTTGGCATGGTCTGTAATACTAGAAATATTTAATTTATATTTTTATGTTATTTTATTTTAAGATTTACACTAAGAATGTTAGAAGCTATTGTAGTATAGCTCATTCAATTCTATATAGCAGTTTTAGAAATAATTAGATGGGAAAGGTCAGGCAGGTTGATTTATGAACAAAAGTATCTAGGAGACCAAGTGGGAGGATGCATAATCCCCATGGGCAAAATGGGTTTTAGCTTTTATATGTTTTGCAAACCAGGCTGTCAATATTTGAATTGAGTTTATATTCTAATCAAGACTTATAGACAAGTATGTAAGTTTCTATTCTACATATTATTTTTTGTTTTGTTAAAGACAGATCATTTTATTAGTTTTATGTTGGGAAAATAATTAGAGCAATCAAGATTGATTTTCTTGATTCATTCCCCCAAATTAATATGTATGAAAACACTGAATGACACAAGTGTGTTAGATTCACAAATGGGCATTTTAACATTTCATTCACACACACATTTCTGGCCTCAGCATGACTGCTGTTCTTCCCTGGGCATTCAGAGTTCATCAAACCTTACATATGGATTCAGGAGCTAAAGGTTCTTCACTCAGGAGAGATTCCAATTCCTCTTATCTTGCATGTATGCTTTACTTTATCTCATTATAACAAAGCATATAGCCCATGGGAAACACATAGACATTTCTGATGATTTCAGTACAGAATTTGTCATGCTATAATTTTCAATCTTTCTTATACATTTCCTAGGAAGGCAGAAATCTTCTGTTTGCATCAATACTTTAACAGTAAGCAGATGCTAGTGTTCTATACTTTATCATAAAAGAGAATCAGCAAAACAAATATGTGGATTATTTAGAGATTTAATAATAATAATTGAATAATGCACAGATAATGAATAATACTGCAGAAATGACAAGTAAATGATGCATGTGTAAACACACACATATATTCTCTGTCCTAGAGCCCAGATCTAGAGTCTAGATTCTGAAGAAAAAAAGCCCTCCCCTGCTACCCTTATTTACCCTTCACCTTTGGGCCCTGTATCCTTAAAAAAGGTTAGAGGCAGTTAAATCAGGTCGAGGTCCAATATCACTGGCTCATTAACCAAGAATCTAACTATTATTGTTCACCACCCTCTATAGCACCAATGACGGGTAAGCCTCCCAAAGCTGGGACAACCTAAGACAGGATATGGAGAGGCTGCATGGTGGATTATATTCATAGTACCCAAGGACGGGTAAGATCACACTGCATTCAGTCAACCTAAGACAGGGACCAAACCATTGATGTTTGTATCCCCATGATGGGTAAGACTGAAACTGCAAGAGCAGGCAACCTAAGACAGGGTCTATGTTTATCTGCCATACAAAAAACAAAAGAGGGAATTGTTGGGC
>CAUYPK010164599.1:0-13597 GCA_963574355.1 Loris lydekkerianus | reverse complement strand
CCCACCAAAAAAAGATCATGGTTACTGTATGGTGGTCAGCGGCTGGTGTGATTCACTATAACTTTCTGCAACCAGGCCAAACCACCACAGCAGAGTCCTATTGTGAGGAAATCGATGAAATGTATCGAAAATTGCGTCAGCAGCAGCCAGCACTGGTCAACAGAAGAGGTCCGATCCTGCTTCACGACAACGCCCAGCCACACGTCTCACAAATCACTGTCCAAAAATTAAAGGAATTGAGCTCGAAGTTCTGCCCCACCCACCATACTCCCCAGACCTCTCGCCAACCGACTACCATCTTTTCAAGCACTTCGATAACTTTGTCACCAGTAGAACCTTTGCCAATCAGGACCTAGCAAAAACGGCCTTCATTGACTTCATCGATTCCCGAGCACCCAATTTTTATGCCGACGGAATTAATTGACTTGTGTTACATTGGCAAAAGTGCACTGATTCAAAAGGTGCTTATTTCGATTAAATTGGATAAATATTCACTGAGATATTACAGTTTAAAGTACACTTATAAAAACAGACAAAACTTTTGAAATAACCTAATACATTCAAATGGTTTCTATGATAACAGGGACTGATGAAGGACTATTACCAACAAAGAAAATTGGCATTTAAACCAATATCTCTAGGATTTAAAGAATGATTTAACTTTGCAGTGTCCTCAAATTTTATTGGGCCAACAAATCACCTCCAGGACCTGTGAAATATGCTTATTCCTGGGCCCTACACTGAGAGAATCTAACAGAGTAGGCCTGAGGTTGAACCTAGGTGGCTTTATATTTAATAAGTGTACCAGCTTATTCTGACACATGGGTCACATTTCCATAGAGAGAGAGAGAAAATCTGCTGTAGAGTCTGAAAGATTCCTTACAAATTTCAAGAGTGTTCTAATACATAAATATGTTTATATTTACTGAGACAATATCCTTGGCCTAGGACAGTCTATGATTTTGTTATCTATTTGTCTATCTATCTCTATCACAGGCATGTCCAACCCATTGCCCGTGCGCCAGATGCAGACCAGGGTGGGTAGTAATGTGGTTTAGCACAAAATTGTAAACTTACGTAAAATATCTAGAGATTTGTTTTGTGATGTTTTGGTGGAACTTGATTGTGTGCTTCTCCAGTGCAAACTCTGCAGCTGACAATATCATGTTGCCATGTCACGTAAAATAAAATACACTTGCTCCTGACCACACGTGTGGCTTCAGTTTTACAGCAGTGTGGAGATTGTAGTGTGTTACCTTCCATAATCAGTCGAATTGACATCATCAAACAATACCTAGCTGGTGATGACTTGGTGAGGGAGCAGTTAACAAGAACATTTCAATCCACCATTGCAAGATTATGTACTTCTATGTATTTAGAAGTCAGGTAAATATTCTTATTTGATTAATAAGGTTACTTGCACACCTGAAGGGTGCCTCACATCTCGCTCTTGCACCTTACAATCAACTCTCTGCCTTGCTCTGAAACAGCAGTTGGACTATGAAAGAGTCCAAACCTTGCTTTCTATTTTCCTATCAATTAATTTTTATAAAAAAGTAAATATAGTACCTTACCTCTTATTATTTTTTTAATCTCAGCATGGCTTCTGCATATCTCAAAAGGAAAGAGAACCCCAAAAGAGAAAAATTATGGAAGAAGGAAGAATGTTCAATAAAAAGTGGATAGATGGGCTCGGCGCCCATAGTACAGTCATTGCGGCGCCAGCCACATACACCAAGGGTGGCACATTCGAACCTGGTTTGGGCCAGCTAAACAACAATGACAACTGCAACAAAAAATAGCCGGGTATTGTGGCAGGTGCCTGTAGTCCTAGCTACTTGGGAGGCTGAGGCAAGAGAATTGCTTAAGCCCAAGAGTTTGAGGTTGCTATGAGGTGTGATGCTTTGGCTGGCACTCTACTGAGGGTGACATATTGAGACTCTGTATCAAAAAAAAAAAAAAAAAGAAAAGGATAGATGATTACTTTTTGTTAAGGCAAATAGAAAGGTACTCTACTGAATTCGTAGGAAATATGTAAAAATTTTCAAAGAGGATAATTTGAAAATGCATTATATGCAAAAACATGCTGCTAAATTTGATGTGTGTGAAGGGCTGTGCCTCTAGGACAAAATAGCAGAACTGGAAGAAAAGGCTGTCTTCTCAAAAAAAATTTTTTTTTTTTTTTTTAGACAGAGTTACTCTGTTGCCCTGTGGCATCCTCATAGCTCACAGCAACCTCAAATTGTTGGGCTCAGGTGATCCTCTTGCCTCAGCCTCCCAAGTAGTTGGGACAACTGATGCCTGCCATACTGCCCAGGTACTTTTTTTTTTTTTTTTTTTTTTTTTTAGTATAGCGGGGGTCTCACTCTTATTCAGACTGGCCTTGAACTCCTGAGCTCAGGCGATCCATCCACCTTAGCCTCCCGGAGTGCTAGGATGACAGGTGTGAGCCACTGCACCCAGCTATAAGTTATTTTTTAGAAGTTATAACTCAGACAGATTCCATTGTGAAAGCTAGTTATGTGGTAGCATATTTAATTGCAAAAAAATCAGAACCATTTACTGATAGAGACTTCACAATGCAATGAATAGAAAACACAGCAGATACAAATGGCCATGAAGAAAAGGGGATATTTCTAAAATCAGTCTCAGAAGATTATAGCCAGGCAAATTGAAGAAACTGGAAAATCTATGGAAAGGGGTTTGGAGATTAAGCTTCTAATTTTAAATGTTATGCTCTGGCAACAGATGACAACACTGCAAGAGGTGACAAGAGATGACAAGCCACAAACATGGGGCAACTTGCCATTTTTATAGAGGTGTTGATAACAAATGTCATGTCACTGAAGAAATGACTTCTTTAATGACTTTAAAGAGACATATATGAAGCAGTAAAAAATATGTTAAAGCATTTTTCTTTGTCCATTGTCAACATATCTGGTATTGTTACAGATAGTGTCCCAGTGATGATAGGGAAATGAGAGAAATTTGTACAATTAGTAGATGATGCAATTGCCACCAAAAACTCATGTTTGAAGTATCTCTGCATAGTATATCAAGAAAATTTATATGAAAAAACTTTAAAATGTAATGCAAATCATCATAAAGACAGTGAATTTTATAAAGGCCAAGGGATTGATTGTCTCATTGCTAATTCCAGGAATTCCTTAAAAGTATTGATACTGAGTATGACACATCATTTACTTTTCAGAGGTAAGATGGCTAAGTCAAGGCCAAATTTTGCAAAGATTTTATGATTTGTGACTTATTGAGTGTTGATAGTATCAAAAACCAAATGTGTGCCAGCATTTGATTACGAAAATTGGTTTAGAGATTTAGCATTTTTAGGGGATTTAACCACTCATTTAAATGAGCTAAACATGTGAAAATTAACTTGTCAATACAATGTTTCATATCATTATAGTGTTCTAAATGAAAATGAAATTATGGACGGCTCAAATTAAGGCAAACAATTTTATACATTTTGAAACATTGGCTAAACGCAATCCTATGAACAGAAAAAAATGCAGCCTTGCTTTTTGATTTGATATCAGAATATGAAAACAGATTTCAAGATCTCTGAGAAAATAATCAATCAATCAATATTTTGGTACACTTGGTGCATTTGCAACTCCATTTTCTGACAACATATATATGTTACCTGCCAATTTTCAAACAGAATGCATAGAACTGCAATCTGACATTCAACTTAAAGAAAAATTTGATCATTTCTCTTTACTGGACCTTTTTAGGTTCCATCTTTCCAGAGACAAACATCCCTCACTTCACAATCATGCCTTATTCATGTCATCACTTTTTAGCATCATCCATATTTTCGAGCAACTATTTTCAAGAATAAAGCACACTGAGAGTAAAGTTGGAATCAAAATATCTTATGAGCACCTTGTGAACTCACTGAGAATTGCAACCAATTCAATTGAACCAGATATTAATGCATTTAGTTTCTTAAATACAATGTCAAATATCCCACTAGTTTTATGCTGCACACTTTTCTTTTACCTTTAAAAAAGAAAATATTTAAAAAACTCTAAATATGTGTTCTTACTTAGATATGTACATTTTCTATATTAGTGACCACAAACTTAGCACTTGCTCAATGGCTTTAAATGACTCTTTGAACGGGCCCCTGAAAAATTAGGATTATTATCTGAGGACCCTTTTGCTTATCTGTGAAGGTAGATATTACGAAAATTATGCGTGGACTTATTTGTTGTAGTCTTTTTACTCTTCAGTTTTCAATAGTGTTTGTATGTTTAATGTGTGGCCCAAGACAACAATTCTTTTTCCAATGTGGCCCAGAGAAGCCAGAAGCTTGGACACCCCTGATCTACCTACAAATGTGACACTTCCATATGTCCAAAATGAAACTCTAGCAACTTCTGTGAGTTCTACATTCCAAAATGTATCCATCTAATTCACTCCATCTCCCACTACTAATATCATAAACCATGGCTACGTCATCTCTTGCCTGAAAAACTGTCACAGCCACCTAACTGGTTTCCTTGCTTACACTTTTATTCCCCTATCATCTATAGTAAGCAGTGAAATTTAAAGGAATAACTAACCATGTCGCCCTACTCAAAACCTTCCGATGTCTTCCCATTGTACATATAAATAAAACAAACAAAGCTCCTTACATGATATGACTTTGGTGCTCTCTGACTCTTTGATGTCATCTGCTACTATATTTCCTTTGTTCTTCAGCCAAACTTTACTGGCTTTCTCTTCTCTCTTTAAACATTAAGAGCTCATTCCTGTCTCTGGGCCTCAGCACTTGCCTTATATTCCCTTCGTAAAAAGTCCCTACATGGGTGTCTCTTATTCCTCATTCAGGCTGCAGCTGTAGTGACCTCCTCATGAAGCTTCTCTTCACCCAGGTCCCCCATAATTGTTTTCTACAGTATTATCTTACTTAATTTCCTTTATAGTTGAATCATTCAGGAATAACATTCTCTGTTTATTCTATTATTTGTCTTTCTGAACTAAATATAAGTTCCCGTAGGGCAGAAATGTTTCTAATTTGTTCACTGTAGTACATACAATGTCTATGACACTGCTTGCTTGGTACATAGTAGTTACACTGTCAATATTTTTGAATAAGTAAATTCTGTTGAGTAATATTGGTACCATAGATAAAATGGGTCTCATCATTTACTGCATGTTCAAAATAAATCAAAAACATCTTCAGTAGGTATGTAGTTTAAAATCTATCAGAATAATATAAATACCTAACCTGAAAAAGTATTGAACTCAAACCATATCAAACATATGTAACTATACAGATAGTAAGATATTCTGATAGTTCTTTATTTAGATGGGATATTTTCCATTTTATTGTATGTACAAGATTGTTTGAAGACTTATTTAATATCCATCCCACAAAGGAATAGGTCCCTTCAGTTTATTCTTTATACACTAGGAGTAATAATACTTTGATAGAGTATTGTATTTATATCACAAAAATACCTTACTCAAAAAACGAACTCCTGTTATTAATAAGCTATCATGCCAACTTTACTTTTCATTCCTTATTCTGCTGTCAATCTTAAGTCTCTCCAACATTAAGGCACAAGGGTAGAAATTTAGTTTTAATGAATAAAAGGAGCAAAGATGAGGTGAATTAAACTTAAAATGATAGTTTTGAGTCAATCATTTGCACACAAATACAATCAGGTAAAGCAAAGGTTGATTGATGTTTTGCTACACTTCTTCGGATTTGCAAATCTACCAAAATTTAAGCTAATAGCTGTTTGCTTAAATAGATTAACTGGACACCAATTTTAAGTTTTATTGTAATAAGGAACCAGTAGAATAACTTAATGAATTTTCTTAAGTAACAGCATAATCTATAAGGTCTTATGTTATCTGAATCTGCCCTCTATCTCTCTTGGTAATTTGCACTAGAGATATGGGGATAAACAGATTTCTCTGCCTATCCAGAGCCAATGCCATTGGGCATTGCTTCTCTCCACACCCCCTGCTGAAGGCCCAGCTATTCCCTCACCCCTACTATGGCTGATTACACTTGTGTAGATATCTTCCTTAGGCTGTATCAGTCATATTCTTTTGTTAAGCATCTGGACTCAAAATATTGAGAGAGTCAATATCACTGAACTAAGAAAAGATCATTGTTTTGGAAAGAGAGGAGAGAACAGAAACAGAAAGACCATGACAGCCTATGACAGAGAGAATTTGGTACATACAGATAGAAAAATGAAGCAGGATGCCATGGGAAAATGTGCCTTAGACTCCTAACAAAGTCATGGAGGCAGGCAGAAACACCTAACAGTACCCTGGTTAGGTCCCAGGCTCCTGGATTTTCCCATAGAGCTTTGGATATCATTTTCTGGATGTCTCTGTTGTTGCTTGTGTTCATATTCAGTGAATATTGAGAGCTTACTGCATTCCAGGCACTGTTCTTGACATTTATGGCATTTTGGTTAACAAACAAACAAAACAATAACCACCAGCACCACAACAAAACCGAAATAGATTAAAAAAAAATTGCCCTCAGTAAAAACACATTTTATCAGGAAAAGACAAACAAGAGGTAAAAGGCATCACAAACAGGTAAATTATTTACTATTTTGAAAGGAGTCTGAGGTACATGTGATTTGAACAACGAAAAAATAGAGCAAGGGAGAAGGCTGTGTAGTCTTGGGAGGCACAGAAGTTGTGATTTTAAACAGGATCCAGGCTTCACTGGAAAGCTGACACTTGGACAGCAGTTTAAAACTGCTGAACGACTCTGTCATAAGCCTATCTGTGAAAGAGCATTTCAGGTGGTAAAAACAGTTGGTACAATGGACCAAAGCCAGAATCTCATGTGGAGTCCTGGAGAGCCAATGAGAAATGTAGTGTGACTGGAACAGAAGGAACAAGGAAAAGGAGTAGGACATGAGGTCAGTGGGGTGCTGGGGGGGGGGGGGAAGGTGGTCTCATGCTCCTGAATCTTAAATTGGCCTTCTAATCTGAGTGAAGCTTTAAGGAAAGAAATGACGTGATCTGGCAAGTGCATTGAGAGGATTATCTTGAGCTTCTGTGTTAAGAATGTTCTACATGGGGATTGGTAAAGGCTGAAGAAAGAAAACGAGTCACAAAACTCTTGCAGTAATTAAAGTAAGAGATAATGGTGCCTTGGAGCAGGGTGGAAGCAAAAGAAAAGGTGAGAAGAGTTGGGATTTTAGAAATGTTTTGAAGGTATAGATAATAGCATTATAAATAGGATGTGAAAGATTATGAGACTGAGGTTCCTGTCCTGAGCATCAGATGAAAAAGGAAAGGCTGCAGGTTTACAGGTTTTAGAGAGAAATTAACAAGTTCAGAATTCAGTTTTGGGCATACAAAGTGGAATGTACAAAGCATTTGGGAGAACATGTGGAATGGAGATAAATATTTGAGTGTAATGAGCATATCAATGATTTTAAACTCATGAAAGTTGATGAGATAGTTCAAAGAAGTGAATGCAGAATAAGGGAGAAAATGGAGGACTAATTTCTGGTGTACTGACAGAACTCAGCGGTAAGAGAAGGAACCCCAAAAGAAATTACAGGTAATATAATAGGAAAAGAGAAAAAGAAATTACAGGCAATATAATAGGAAACCTAGAAAGTGTGTAGTTTCATTAAATAAAAGGAGGAAAATATGTTAAGAGTTGAGTAATGAACAGTATCAAACGCTTCCACTAAAACAACTCGTCCAAGCTGGGACCTGGAGTGTCCATTTGAGTTAGAAAAGCACAGGTCACTGGCAACTGTGAGAAACACAGTTTTGCTGTCCTGGTGGAAAGGAAAGGCATACTGGAATAGTTTTACAATAAAATGGAGACTAGATTACTGGTAATCTAGTAATTACCATGGTGAACTAATTTTGCATGGTAGTTAGCAGGCCTGGTTGGGTAGAGGGAAGTGTGCCATCTCCTTGAGTGGGCAGCAGAGAGGGATTATATTTAGGTGGAAACTCGGTGACAGCAGGGACAAGGCACACCGTGTGGGTTTGAATGCTGGTAGGTGGGTAGCTGTGGGATGAAAGTATTCTAAGTTCTCTCATGATGATTCAATTTTCATGGTGAGGTAGGAGGCAAAGCCATTAGCTGAGAGTGAGAATGGGAGAGGAGGTGTTGAGAAAGTAAGGAGAACGGGAAGAAAATAGAAATAGTTGTCTAGGAGAGAGGGAGACTGAATGGACCAGGAAGGCATGATATTATTTTCCAGCAGCATTAAAGGCTTAGTTGAAGTTTGTGGCCATGAATTTAAAGTAAGACCAGTCACTACCCTTTATTTGAACTAGTTTTGTAGGACTTTTTCCTGCATCCAACAAGCCTTGACCAGAAAACAGCTTTGCCTCTTGGGAAATCTGTGGGTGGTTACTATTTATTTTGATATTTTAGCTTTGAAAATCTAGGGCACCACTATGTGTGACATTTTTTTTCTTTTTTTGCATTAAAAGGGGGAAAATCCCTAACTCATCTTAGTACATCTAAAAACACTTAGTCCAGACTTTTAAGGATTCATGGATAAGATGTACTTAAAAATATATGCATTTAAAACTCAGAAAGATGATTTTTAAAATATTTGCTTTTTTGCCTCACTTATGTCATTTTCTATTCCCTATTATGCAAAGTTGAGAATATAATGTATACTTTAAGACCTCTGCAAAACGACATTGATAAACTTCTATAAACTTCAGATTTATTTCAACATTTTAAATAGAATTTGTAGCTTGGTTTGAAATAAAATATTCTCCAAGAGCACAATGTTGCATCCTACACACACAGTTTCTGAAGACATATGATTTCTTCCCCCGAGTAGAAGGATGGAAAGAGGATAGGTATGTTTTTACTATCATAATGACAGTGATGATAAATAATAAAATGAAGTTTACTTTTGAAATCTTCCATATGCCAAATACTATGAAATGTTTTATCTTTTAACATATTATAAATAAATTATATTTATTCCCATTTTTATTTATAAATTGCCAGAAATAACTGGGATTATTTGATAATTGAGATTTTTATTATATGAGAAATAAGTTATAGATGAAATAGCAATGAAGTCTATAAGAACTTATGTTATATTTTATCTTTAATTTTTTTAAAAAGATTATGTATTTTATGTGTCAGTTACTAAAAAGGCCTCAGAAGTGGCCAACCATGTAGCAGTGGGCACCCCTGTTGCCTAGATTGTGACTTGTAACTACTGTTCCCCACCAAAACAACCATGGCTATTTAGCAACAAATGGCTGATTCACAAGCTCAGCCAGGAAAAGTACAGATGAGCCTAGAATATTTCATCATATTAGAAGTCAAATAAGAAACCAAAGAATATGAGAGTTGTAGCTAAATGTCTCATGTGCAAGTGTAAAGAGATTCCCACTAGCAAAAAGAAGGCGATGATTTGGAAATCAATAAAATTTAGTATCTGCACTGAATTGAAATACTTCTAACATATTTAAATCCACAGGTTGTTCATACACACGTGCACATCTTTCAATGTCTACACTGGAGACTAAAAACCAACTCATGATTTTGAAAATTGACAAATAAAGAAGAAAAAAATCAGGCCTTATCCATTTTTAGGGTAATAAAATGTGTGATATGAGGGGTTCTTGTTCTTCTATAGAAATATTCTACCTAATAAATTAAGAAAGAGCAATAGAATAAAAGCATGGCCACTCTGCAAGCTGTAACGAAAATATAAATTTAGGCCACTAACACTACAAAAAACAAACAAACAAACAAACAAACAAAAAAAAAAACAGGCATGCAAACTTTATGTATTTTCTGGTGAAAGGACAATTCTCAATATAAAGTACTTACACCCCAGAATATAATAACCTGAATCTAACTGAGCTTTTGAACTTAAACAAACCACAATGCAAAATAAAAGAAAACATTTTGAGAAAAAAAAAAAGATGAGATAACATGTGAAAAGTTACTGCCCCAAAACATTACAATCAGAATTCATTCAGACTGTGAACACCTCTAAAGAAAATATGACTCAGTTTCTTTAACTATAAATACTCTAGGAGAAAGAAAGAAAAAGAGGCAAGAAATCCTACATCAAAAATTAGTTAAGAGGCAATTACAAGTGTATGGACTTCCATCTAGATTTAATTTGAACAACCAAGTTATTTTTTAAAATGATAAAATTAAATACATATGAACCTTGACTCAATTTTTGATAGTATTAAGAGATTATTTTCAAATTTTAGCAGTTAACAATGGTACTTATTTGTACCTTAAAAAGAATCCTTGAGTCACCAGGGAGAGGACCCTGCAAGTATATCCCTGTGGTCTCCTTGAGAAGACCTGTTCTCCTAGACTTCTCCCTTCCCAGGGTCAACATTGCCAACTGTCTCTTGAACTTGCTAACTAGAAGAGACCAAAGGTTAGCCCCAGAAGAGCTGCAGGGGACATGCAATGGCGCCCTCCCAGACCTTGGTAAGAGTTGTGCCAGGCGAACCTCCAGAAAAGCTGTGCTGCGACACACAATCAGCGCCGGACGGACCTCAGGAAGAGCTGCCCCATGACCCGCAGCCCACGATCAGCGCCCGCCCAGTCCCTGATAAGAGCTGCGCCGCAACCCATGACCCACACCTGTCTGGACTTACATATGAACAGCACCATGACCTGTGACCCATGGCTGGCGGGCCGCCGCATGCCCTGTCCAGCAATTCTGGGAGCCCCACAACCCAGTGTCCTCCGTCCTGTACCCTCCCTGCCTCCACATCAGCCTGCTTGTCTGGTCAGGGACTCTGGTAGCTGCATGCCCTCCGGAACCCTCCCTGCCTCTGCCTGGAGCCCTTCTCCTGGCCAGAGACTGCTGGAGCCTTGGGCCCTCTGTGCCAAAGTCACTGAGTGCCAGGCACTCTCAGAATGGTGTGCATCACCCCCTGCACTGTTGCAGGATCCAGGTGTGTCACACTCCAGGGCTGCTCCAACAAACAGAACTGGCCGAGGCAGCCCCAGAGGAGCTAAACAGGGTCACTCTCTACAAAGATCCAGCAACAATAGAGTGATCCTGCTGGGGTCTAATCTTGGAGAGACACCACCCCAACTCTGAGAACAGCCAGAGGCCACCGTGAAAAACAATCATGGGGTGAAATCAATAGAAATAACCTGGAAATATGAATAATCAAAGTAGATCAACTCCCCCAAAGAACAATGGGGCAGACACAGCACAAGATCTCATGCACAAATACCTGAGATGTCAGAAATCAAATTCAGAATCTGGATACCAAATAAAATCGAATCAGAATTCCAAGCAGTAACCCAAAAGATATCTCAAGAATTCTACAATTTCAAAGACCAAATGACCAAAGATTTTGACACATTGAGAAAAGAATTTGCAGACCTCAAAGATCTGAGAAATACAGTAGAATCCCTCAGTAACAGAATGGAGCAAGCAGAAGAAAGGATTTCTGACATTGAAGACAAAGCTTTCGAATGCTCCCAAACTCTCAAGAGGAAGAGAAATGGAAGGCAAAAACACATGACTTTCTCAGAGAGCTCTGGGATAATCTGAAGAAAACCAATATTTGTCTTACAGGGATCCCTGAAAGTGATGAAGTGGCTTCACAAGGCACAGAGTCTATTCTCCATAAGATTGTGAAAGAGAACTTCCCAGACATTCCAAGAGATTCTGAAATTCAGATAGCAGACATTTTCAGAATTCCAGCATGACTCAACCTGAATAAGACATCCCACAGACACATCATAATCAATTTCACTTAAGTTAATATGAAGGAGAAAATTTTGAAAGCAGCCAAGCAGCCAGACAAAAGAAAATCATTACCTAAAAGGGAAAGAATATTAAAATAACTGAAGATCTCTTTGCTGAAAGCTTTCAAGCTAGAAGAGGATGGTAATTGACTTTTAATCTCCTAAAACAAAATAACTTTCAACCCAGAATCCTGTATCCAGCTAAACTGAGTTTCATTTATGACGGAAAAATTAAATACTTTAATGACATTTACATGTTGAAAAAATTTGCTATAACTAAACTAACTCTCCAGGATATTCTCAGACCTATCCTCCATAAAGACCAGCATAATCCCCCACCACAAAAGTACACCCACTCAGAAAATTTTGAATAAATTCCAACTTTCACAGACACAAAAGGATTAAAAACATTCACCGGATTCTCAAAAGGCTTATCAATATTCTCAATTAATGGGAATGTCTAAAGAGGCACAGGTTGGCTGACTGGATACAAAAACTCAAGCCAGATATCTGCTGCCTAAAAGAATCTCACCTTACATTAAAACACAAATATAGACTCAAGGTAAAGGGATGGTCATCTATACTCCAGGCAAATGGAAAACAGAAAAAAGCAGGCATTACAATCCTATTCACAGATGCAATAGGCTTTAAAACAACCAAAATAAAGAAGGATAAGAATGGTCAATTCACATTTGTTAAAGGTAATAAACAATATGATGAGATTTCAGTTATTAATATTTATGCACCCAACCAGAATTCACCGCAACTTATAAGAGAAACTTTAATAGACATGAGCAACTTGATTTCCTCCAGTTCCATAGTAGTTGGAGATTTTAACACCCCTTTAGCAGTGCTGGATAGATCCTCCATAAAGAAGCTAAGCAAAGTAATTTTAGATTTAAACTTTAAGATTCAACATCTGGACTTAACAGACATCTACAGACCACTTCATCCCAAATAAACTGAATACACATTCTTCTCATCAGCCCAAGGAACATACTCCAAAAATCAACCACATCCTAGGCCACAAATCTAACCTCAGCAAATTAAAAAAAAATGGAAATTATTCCTTGCATCTTCTCAGACCATCATAAAATAAAAGTTGAACTCAATAACAATAGGAATCTGCATACCTACACAAAAACATGAAAGCTAAATAACCTTATGCTAAAGGATACATAGGTTATAGACAAGATTAAGAAGGAAATCACCAAATTTTTGGAACAAAACAACAATGAAGACATGAACTATCAGAACCTCTGGGATACTGCAAAGGCAGTCCTAACAGGGAAATTTATAGCACTTCAACCCTTACTCATGAAAACAGAAAGAGAGGAAGTTAACAACTTAATGGAAGATCTCAAGCAAATGGAGAAGGAAGAACATTCCAACTCCAAACCCAGCAGAAGAAAAGAAATAGCATCAACTATACAAAATCCCCCCCCCAAAAAAAAACCCCAAGACCAGATGGCTTTACGTCAGAATTCTACCAAACCTTACAAGAAGAACTAGTACCTATATTACTAAACCTCTTCCAAAATATAGAAAAAGAAGAAATACTACCCAACACATTCTACGAAGCAAACATCACCTTGATCCCTAAAGCAGGGAAAAACCCAACAAGAAAAGAAAATTATAGATCAATATCACTAATAAATATTGATGCAAAAATACTCAATAAGTTCCTAACAAACAGAATCCAACAACACATCAAAAAAATTATACACCATGACCAAGTCGGATTTATCCCAGGGTCTCAAGGATGGTTCAATATACATAAATCTATAAATGTAATTCAGCACATAAACAAAAATAAAAAATAAAGACCATAGGGTTCTCTCAATTGATGCA
>CAUYPK010164591.1:0-13426 GCA_963574355.1 Loris lydekkerianus | reverse complement strand
CTGTAAGCTGTGAGGACACAGCACTCTACCAAGGGTGACACAATGAGACTCTTGTCTTATTAAAAAAAAAAAAAATATATATATATATATATATATATATATATACACACACACACACACACACACACACACACACATACATATATATAAAATGGACTGTACTTTGGGATTTGCTGATCTAGTAGATGGAATCATCACTGTGTTCCTTGTGTTCCTTGACTGCTTCTTTGAAGTACTGCTACTCCTGATGTGAACAGTTGCCAGTTCATTATTGAGCTTGTTGATAAGTGATGAAAACGCTACTTCTATACCACTGGACAAAAAGAAGGTGCTCTTGGAGATAACAGACCAAATGTTAAGGAGTTTAGTTTGCATTTTCCTCAAGCCATTCCTTTAGACCAGGAATGTAGAAAATGAGTCATTTAGAAAAAAAGACCAAACTATTTTAGATTTCAGAATGAATCTTAGAGATGAATTAGTGCTTCAAGTTCCTCCGATGAGCCTACTGTTAGTTCTTTCCCCTCTCAAGTTGGTGTAGGCACGTGCTCCAAGGCATTCATCTTAGTTTTTCAGATACTCTAACAGGCCACTCATTTTCTGGTTTTATGTTTTGAGTTCTGCTTTATTTTATCCAGGGTACCAACTGCTGTACAAAAAGTAAGGTGCTAAATTGGTAACCGATTTTATAAAAATTAAATCAGGAAGCAAGATGTAAGTGCTAGCTGTTATTATTGCCATTACTTTACATACAGTATTTCATTTAATATTTATAACAATCCAGTTAGTATTTTTTATTTTAATTTAAAGGAGGGAAATGGTTAAGTTTGTATTTAGTTCCACGTCTTGATTGACCAATCACATTTGGTAATACATTTTGGGCTTTCTGTTCTCCAACTGAACTCCCACATCCTGAAAACTCCACACTCTACATTTCTTTACTGATGCTCAATGAAGCCATGAAGATGTGCCCTGACAACTCTCAACAATGATACAGGCTCTACTTAGGTGACTTGTATATATCTTCAAGTCCCATGAAATCAGACACTTGAGGAGTGGAGCCTAAGAACATTAACTTTAGATGTATGGCCATATTTGGGAAGAACTGCTTAGAAAATTACCCTACAGCGATCTTAGGACCTGTAACAAATTGCTGGCAAAGCCAGACTAAAATCCAAGACTACCCACTTGAAATTCTAGGAACTTTTCACAATGCCACAAGAGACATGCTTTTAAAATGGCAATGGGATCTGTTTCACAAGTATGTTAGATCTGAGCACAGAAAACCTTTCAATCCTGTTTGTATCATTCATTTTAAACAGTACTCCCAGTAACTCACTACATTAACAGCTAAGACAGTTCATTAATTATCTAAAGATTGGGGCTGGGGAAATAAACAAATTGGATAATAAATAGCATTTTGCCCCCCTCAAGTGTGTCTGAATTCCCACAACAAGATTCTATTGTTCATGGTGACTTTAAAATTAACTCTGCTACAGAAACTAGCAGCTTTACACAGCTTGTGGATATATCAGACTCCCAAGAATTGTGTTACTTTAGTGACACAATTCGAAAGTTCTTTTAAAATGTTTTGCACAGTTGTTAAAAATATATTGGGAGAGTCTTCATTATATTAAGAGATGAGGTGAAGGTAAATGTATATATTAACGAGGGTCCACAGAAGAAGAAAATAATGAGCAGAACATTCCAAATCAGAGCACTTCCTGGCCCATACCCTAATAAATGACATATACAGATGACCAATTATAAAAAGGGATTTCTGCATTGAGTATGAAAAGTTTTAACACTTTAAATAGCAGCATAATTAGCTGGCGTTGTGGTGGGCACCTGTAGTCCCAGCTACTTGGGAGGCTGAGGCAAGAGAATCACTTAAGCCCAAGAGTTTGAGGTTGCTATGAGCTGGGACGCCATGGCTCTCTACCAAAGAAAGAAAATGCAAAATAACTCATAATGATAAATGATTCAGAGGATTTTCAGGCATTAATATTACAAAAGAAATTCTAATTTTTGTATTCTTGAAAGAAGGATAGGCAATGAAGCAGATAAGCCCTAGAAAGGGTTTTGAAAGGCAGGAAAAAAAAAAAAGAAGTCTACCTGGAGTCTCTCTTCTTCTAACCAAGGTGTCAGATATGAACCAAATAAAAAAACTCAAGGAAGAAAAGAAAGCAAAAAAGAGAAGAAAAGTTAGAAGGGAGAGGGAGTGAATGTAATCCAATAGGATTTAAAGAAAACCTTAATTTAAACCTGGTAATTAAAAGGGCAGTAAAGTTCTTATAAAAGGCAATGATGTATTCAAAAGCAGCACAAACAAGTCTAACAAAGAGAAATCCAGCAGAAGAGATTTAATTTAACTCAAAAATTAGAAATAAAGAAAATTGGTAAAGAAAAGAAACTAAAAATAAAAAGGGAAAATGTTAGAATACGATAAAAGCTGCTAGTAATGTCAATTAAGAATGTGGACTTCATCTCTTATGAGCAGAATTTCACAAAGTATCAGGAAATACATGTCACTCTACTTTCTAAAGGAAATTGCTTATGTTTATTTTTTTCACAGCCTCAAAAACCAGTCATAAATATCAAGTAGTCTAACCTACATGTTATTCAAATGAAAGAAAAATACATGGAAACATAATAGCTGAAAACTGTCATAATTTCATACAGACTTTTCAATCTTTCTGCTTCAAGAAACCTAATGAACCCTGAGCAGGATAAACACCAAAAAAACAAACAAACAACCAAACAAAAAAAAAAACACAGCGTATCACAATCAAATTAGTGGAAATTAGTGATATAGAGAAAATGTTAAAAACAAAAGAAAAAAGACCTATAGGGAAGCAAAACAAGAATGACTTGACATTACTTGTCAGAAATGATGTAAAACATAATAAAATCAAAAAAGATTTTAATAGTACTAAAAGTCACTAGCATTCTAGGCACACAGAAAATAACCCTCAAAAAAGAAGAAAACATTTTGGTTCAGACAAATAAGAGTTGAGAAGATGCACTGAGAGGCTTGGCGCCCGTACTCAGTGGTTAGGGTGCCAGCCACATACATAGGGGCTAACTGGGTTCAAACTCGGCTTGGGTCAGCTAAACAACAATGACAACAATAACAAAAAAAATAGCCGGGCGTTGTGGCGGGTGCCTATAGTCCCAGGTACTTGGGAGGCTGAGGCAAGAGAATCTCTTAAGCCCAAGAGTTTGACTTTGCTGTGAGCTATCACACAATGACACTCTACTGAGGGCAACATAGTGAGACTCTATCGCAAAAAAAAAAAAAAAAAAAAAAAAAAAAAGAGAGAAAAGAAAATGCATTGAGAGCAGACAGAAACTACAAGAAATGTAAATGCCCAGGCTAAACAAAAAATATATAAATTGGAAATCTGCATCTATAAAAGAAAGAAGGAATGTCAGAAATGACAAATATATAGATAAATAAGAAAAGTGCAGGTAAGACCGGCTTACCTGAAGCAGAAACTCTAGAGCCAAAACTTTGGGGAATGACTGGAGGCTGAGTATAGTATAACCTAGAAGTTAAAAAGTCTTGGGATTTCTGTCTCACAGGGATCCCCTCTCTTTTGAGGACTTTACCTTCAGGAATTCCATGAGATTCTTAGGGTAAAGAAGAGAGGACACTCACACACACACCCATTTTAGTTACAGTAAGGGAAACAGTAATCATTTTGAACTACATGAAGATTGTTCTGGTCTATCAAACAAAAACTTGTCTTCTCAGGGAAAGTACAGAGGCTTATCTCACTTAGGGGAAGAAAAAACATTTAACTGCAGCCCTATCTGTCTTTCCTGTCTCCTACATAGCAGAAAAAAGAAATGCTAAGAAACACGTTTGAAGGACACAGGCCAGGAACCAAGGCCCATTTTTAAAAAAGAGAATTAACAATATTACACAAAGCTTCCCTTCCACAGCAGCTTACCAACACCCAGCAGGGCTTCAGGATACAAAGAGCTAATTAAGACTGAGAGCAGCAAGCCGAGATTCTACTTAAGGAGGAGTTCTCAGAATCCCAAAGACAATGGAGGGGGGCTGAGACACCTTCACAAAAGGAAACTAAAGCTCTGCCACTTACAGCTATAAGAAATAATAAACACAGCACAGCTCATAGATTAACACAAAACCTCACACCAAAAACCTACTATCTCAGTCTCCATTACTTTCAACAAAAAATGACAAGAAAAAACACCATTCCAAGAGACAAAGCAAGCCCTGGAAGCAGATTCACATATGACACAGATTTTGTAATTAGCAGATAGGGCATCTAAAATACCTATGATTAAGGGCCCTTACAGGAGAATGGAGACAACACATAAAAACAGATGGGTAAGAAAAGCCAGAGAGACAAAAAAACAATCAAAAAGAAAAGCTAGAAATCAAAACAATGTGACAGAATTGAGGAATGTCTTTGACACACACATGGAAAGAGTCAGTGAGCTTGAAGACGTAAGTGGGTCACTACCAAAGTTTTGAAACAGACTGTGTTATGGTCCATTTGTTCACTTCCAAAAAACACAGTTGACAGCATCCCAGCAGATTCACCTGTGCAAGTCATAGCTTGCTCAGCTTATAAGCAATGTACAAGCAGTATGTGAGCATTCACGTCAGAGCCAGGTACAGAGAAACATCTATTCCCTGTCTGTGGTTAAGTTCATACTGTTCAAACAAGTACATTCCCCAAGACTTACCTTCATTAAATACAATCATGTAGGGAGGCTTCTACTGGTAAGTAAGCTTGCATTAAGCTAGGACTTACAGGTAAGGCCTAGAAGAGTATCAGGTACTACGACACAAATGCAAGCTTACCTGTCAGTAGAATTTACCATAGGATGGGCGTACGTGTCTCTCTCCTGCAAATGTCCATATATTGTTCCAGTATACAAAGTTAAAGTTCTGTAAAAGTAAAGCTGATATCAATTCCATTAGTTACAAAAGAAAAAGAAAGCTGGGTGCCCACAGAAATAGCAGAGACAATAAAAACCAAGAAATTATCCAGGTAAGAAACAAACAACAGAGAATAATCAAGGAGTATTTCCAGAGTTAAAAGAAAGCTTCTAACGCAATGAAAAAGTGGTAAATTCATGAAAAAGGCATAACAATCCTAAATGTGAATATACCTAATAAGAGATATAAAACACAAAATGCAAAAAATGTCACAACTAAAAGGAGAAATAATCAAATTCAGAGTCATTATTGCATATTTCAACACTTTTTTCTGGTAATTGCTAAAACAAGGGGACCGGAAATGAATGAGAAATAAATACTATCAACAAACTTGGATTAATGGGCATTCAGGAAACATCAGTCCCTGAGCAAAAGATTGTATATTTTTGGAAAATGCTCACATAATAATGTAGTCTATGAGTTGGGCAAAAACTGAGTTTCAATAAATTTAAAAGGATCAAAATGAAAGAAAGTGCTGAAATTAATAAGCTGGAAAAGAAACAAACAACAAAGAAAAACCAGTGAAGCCAAAACTAATTTGTTAAAAAGATGAATAAAAGTGATAAACATTTATCAGGAATGAGCAAAGAAAAAAAATCACAAAATACAAAATTATCAATATCAAGAATGAAAGATGGAAAATTATCTGCAAATCCTATAACTATTAAAGATATTAACGAAAAACTATAAATAACTATCTTCTAATAAATTTGACATCCAGATAAAATCCCATATATAACGTACTCTTTTGTATAATGCACACTCACATTTTTGGTCCAAATTTTCAAGAAAAAGTATCTTTCATTTTGATTTTTTTATTCAAATTTTTATTTACATTTAGGTACTTGTTTTCTGCATTATAAAGGAATTTTGGCATTTATATTTTAGCATGTTATGGCACAAGACATTTTATGTAACAAATACAGTAGAACCTCTTTAAGTTGACCACCCAAGGAACTGTCACAAACATATGGAGGCAGTCAACATAAGGAACATCCATTGAGTACACGTGGTACATGTCCAGTCTGTGAAAATTAGGGCAACTTAAGGAGTGGGTCATTGTAGGGAGATGGCCAACTATGGATGTTCTACTGTAATTACAAAACACAAGAACAGACAGAAGATACAAGAAATTTCATGTACTAGTAACAAATTTATAATATTTACACATCATAGCAGGCCAAGAGTTCTTCATCACTGTCAGTATCAGAAGTATCGTATTCTTCAATTACCAGTGTCTTCTAAAGAGTCACTTTCCTCATTCCAGTAAATTTCATCAACCTCAGTTCCATCCATAGCATTGCTGATGCTGCATATTTTAAGTGAGTTTACAACTGCCTCCTTCTTGACACCATTCCATGATCTGAGGATCCAATCACAAACCTGGGCAATGAAGGCTTTCTTGATTCAGTCTGTAGGTGATAAATCACTACCAGACGCGTCCACAAGGTCCATTCTTTCCTTATTAGGGCCTTAAAGGGTTGTTTACTGATAAATCAAGAGGTTACAGTTTACTGGTTGGCACATCAGGTATCACAGCAAGTTGGCTTTTCAAGTCTGCTGTGATTGCTTTTGCACTTTGTGTAACATGAGCTTTGAAGTGATCGAAAACAAGCAAAGTTGGTTTTTTAAGTAATCCTCCAGGCCTTCATGACCAGACTTAGTTAATGTAGATTTTCATGCCCTCTTCATTCATCCATCCTTTTTCAGGTATGTGGACAATAAATCCACTTGGAATCTTTTATTCCAAAATCATCTTTCTTTTAAAGATGCTCATAGATGGTAGTTCTGTGCTATCTGCACAAAAACAGCGAAATGTGTTTTCTCATGTCCACCAGTTTTAACAGCCACAGTCTTTGCTCCTTTGCGGTCCACAGTTCCGTTGGATGGCACATCAAATGTAAGTGGGACCTCATCCATACTGGCAATAGGGAACAGCTCTCAGTCTTTTGAACACTGATAACACAAGAATGAAATTCCAAAACTGAATTCTCATAGGCTGCTGGAAGTTTGGGGGCAAGTTTTGTGTCCTCATATTCAAACCTTCTCTCTTCATAAAGTTAGAGCACCATTTAGAAGGCCCTAAGAAATCATTAATGTTTTTTCTTGTGTGATCCTTTTACTCCCTCTTTGTATCATCTTGATCAAACCAGAGATCCCAGTCTGACACAGGTTCAGAGTCCAGGCCTTCACCTCCTGCTGCACCTCCGGCCACTTTGGACATTTCCTTTATTCCCTGCCTTGCTATCTGAAGAAGCTTTTCTTCCTATTGCCTCCATAATCTGGTGATACTCTCTGTAAGAGGAGGTCCAAAGTGTCTTTAAGCAGCTTTGTTGCCATGATCTTTAGCATATTTAATAACTGTTAGCTTAAAGCTTGTAGTGTATAAAAACCATTTTGACATTTTCCAAGAGATTCTCCAATAATTTCTGTAAAAATATCAGCTAGCTTGCCAGCTCTTTCCTAAATTGTATAGAGAAAAACATATTGCTCTTTGTTGGCCAAAAATGCTTTTGGTGCAACTTCATCATGAGTTCAACAAAACTGATCACTGCATTCCAGGAAATTATTTTGCATATGGATATTGTTATAGCTTTCTAGAGTTATACTTTTAATACTTAAGCACAAATAAAAGAATTTAATGTCAATATAGATATAGAGTTAGTACTATCCATGTATAATGGGAATCCTTATTTTTCCCTCAAAAATTTGGACAAGTACACATTTACATGGCAAAATATCGTCATTCATAGTAAACAACTTTCACCCCTACATACACACACACACAAAAAATTTAAATAATAAACAATTTCCAATCCTGAATAACTTTATCAGTGAATTCTAAATGACATATATGGAAGAAATAATATAAATAATTATACCAACCTCCCTTTATTTCAGAAAGAAGGGGAAAAGGGAACATTTCTCAATTCCCGTTAGGAGGCCAGAATAATCAAAATAAGACAAAGACATTATAAGAAAACTACAAATAAAAATCCCTCATGAATATATTCTCAAGCAATCCTAAACAAATATTATTACCACATTGCATCCAAAATATATAACAAGAATACTACATCAGGACCAGGTGGGATTTATCCCAGGAATGTAAGGTTGAATCAGCATCAATTAATCTAATCTACTATTTAGACAGACTAAAGAGAAAAACTTCCAATAATCTTAATAGATACAGAAAATGAAGAAAATTCAATGCCCATTCATGATTTTTTAAAAGTTATCTGTAAACTGGAAATAAAAAGGAATTCTTTCAAGTTGGCAATGGACAACAACAAAAAACCTACTAACATCAAAATGGTGAAAGGCTAAACAATTTTGTACTATGATCAGAAATGAAGCAAAGACATCCAACCGCTTTAATAATCCTGATTCAGCACTGCAGTAGAAGCAGTAGCCCAATGTACCATTAAAAATAATATAATTAATGAATAAATGTCATACAGATTGAAAAAGAAGAGGTAAAATTATCTCTATTTCCACACAATATGACTGTGATTACGTATGTAAAATATCCTATGCAATTTCTAAAATCATATTAGAACTGATACCTGAATTTAGCAGAGGAACATTAAACTACATCTAATGTACAAAAAAGACTATTTTATATCTAAGTACTAGGAATGAATGATTGTAAATTTTATTAAACCGAATTTTCATATTAAATTAACAAAGCAACAAATATGTAGTACATATCTTCTCAATTTGCTCAAAATAAAAAATAAGAAAAATCCTAAAATGTGATCTTATGAAGGTACTATGAAATTGGTCTAAAAATGATGCATTCCTGAGCACCCAATTCACTGACAGATTAAAAAGATGTTGATTTTGTATAAATCTGATTTTGATCAAATTTCAACTCAAAATCTATAATCTATGTTACATGATTATATTAAGCACACACCAATTATTATAAGGAAATAAAGTCCAAAATCTCTCATCCACAACTCAATATTCCAGAAAGCTGTAAAATCTAGAAGCACAATGCAAGGGTACATGTCAAGATAACTAAGAGTAAATTATAAATGTCTTACCACAAAAAAGAAGTGAGGTGATGGTTATGTTAACCAGTTTGATTTAAGCTTTCCACATGATACATCAAATCATCACATTGTAGCCCATAAATCTATACAGTTATAATTTAATAAAAAAAATAAAAAAAAGAAAACCTTGTTCAAGAAGAGAAACCCACCTTTCAAAAAATCCAGATTTTTGTTTTACATTACTAATTCACTTATGTTTTACTTGATTTGAATTCACATAGTAGAAAAGAAGCTGAGCTAAATGGAATGACATTATCCATAATAATTCTTCATATCATTTAGGTGCAAATATTCCAACATTTGATTTAAAATATAAGGTCCTTGATCCAGATCTCACTGAGGGTTAAATAAGTAAATATAAATATACATGCTAGTCTTGCTGACAAAGTAGCTGTTGCAAAGGGCCTCCGCAATTCCTGTGTTTCAACAGGTCACAATCACTATGTATGCATGTGTTACCATGTTAGAACATTTTTTTCACACAGAGTCTCAGTCACCCTTGGTAGACTGCCTTGACACCATAGCTCATAGCAACTTCCAACTCTTAGACATAAGCGATTCTCTTGCCTCAGCCTCCCAGTAGCTATAGGCACCCACCATAAAGCCCAGATATATATATTTTTTTTTTTTTTTTTTTAGAGACAAGGTGTTGTAGTTGCTCAGGCTGGTCTCGAACCTGTGAGCTCAGGGCAATCCACCTGCCTTGGCCTCCCACAGTGCTAGGATTACAGGCATGAACAACTGTGCCCAGCCCATGTTAAAACATTTTTATTCAAACTCGGTCATGCTGTTCTACAGCTAAAATATCTATAATCTGGAAATATTGTTAATCCAAAACAGGTGTGGGCTAGAACAATGTAGATAAACGATCTTTGATTCTTTTCCAAAATATCATGAAAAAAAAACTACATGAACATACTGAAACACATGCAATAAAAAGGTACAACAGTAACATATTACATCTTTGGCTATTTATTGTACTGATCCATTCATTTATTTACTCATTCAGTAAATGTTGAATACAACTTTGTAAAAGACACTGGGACTGAAATGAATATATAGATAAGGTACACATAGATATTACACCCCTTAAAAGAAGTAATATATGTGTCATTATGAAAGTTTTAAGATATGCAAAAATAAAGAAACATAAAAAGCCACGCAGATGGAAACAAATAAGGCCCTCCCAGCAACACTGATAAACTGAGCAAGTTGAAACCTGCACAGGTCAATCAGAAAGGATGCTGTGAACTGTGTTTCTTATAAGAAACAACAAAAATGGACCATAATACATTCCGTCTCAATACTTTCATAGTGACCTATATACAATGACATTAAAACAAGTGGGAACATTATTTTTAAAAACATTTGTAAGAAGAAAGGTACAAATAAAAGACAGTTTGAGTAGTAAATGACCAGTTACTTAACTATCAGGGTGATTAGGAAACAACTGTATAACTAGGTAATATGCATTTTATTTGTAAAAAATAGATTTTGGTTTATAAGGATGGGGAATTGAGAAAAGGTTTACCAAGCACAGAGAACAGAATGAATAAACACTAATAGGCAAGGCACAGAAACAAGAGGTTGTGTGCAAAGTGAACACAGACCATCAAATCAAACTTCAGGTTTCAGTGTGAACATTTAAAAGGGGTGTCTTTGCATTTTTAAAAAATCCAAATCTAAAATTGGGCCATATTGTTACCGGGTCACCATTAAAACACTACCAAAGAAAACTGCTTATGCTTGATAAAGAATTAAGCTAACCTCACTTTTCATTTTTAAAAATAAAAAAGAATTCTATTTTAAAAGTTTAGCTAAATGCAAAATATATTTCCTGCTATCCACAGCCTTCCATACCCTGCTTGTCATCCATAAAATTTTTTACATTTCCTTCTAATTTAATTATCATGACAGTTCTGTATAACTTTTTCTGAGGTTAATTTTAACCATCCTTATCTACTAGTAATAGTCTAACATATAAAAAACCTTAAACTTTAAGGTTTACCATAATGATTTTACAATAAAAATTGATTCCATGACCCACGTCATATCTAAACATTCATAGCTTAATATAATAGAGAAGTATGTCTATTTCTTGGTAGCAATTTTATTCAGATAAAATTCACTTCCCATATAATTCACTCACTTAACATGTGCAATTCAATGGTTTTTAGTAGACAGAACTGAGCAAACATCAACTCAGTCAACTTCAGAACATTTTTATCACTCCAAAAACAAACACTATAGCTTTTCCAGCAGTCACTAGTTATTTCTCCCCAAACCACCAACTCTAGATAATCACTATTTAGCTTTCTGTTTCTATGATTATACTTAAACACTTGATAGAATTAAAATCATATAATATATGGTCTTTCCTAACTGACTGACTTCTCTTTACTTACCATCATGCTTTCAAGGTTCATCCATGTTGCAGCATGAAGTAAGTACTTTGTTCCCTTTTGGGGGCTGATTAATATTTCCTTATGTGGATACATCAATTTTACTTAAACATTTATCAATAGATGAACATTTAGGTTGTTTCCATTACCTGGCTATTATGACTAATACTGCTATGAATATTCATCCATAGATTTTTATATGGGTATACATTTTAGTATTTTGTTAGTATATACCTACAGAAGGAGTACCTGGATCACATGGTAACCAACATTTAACCTTTTGAGGAACCACCAGTACCTTTTCAAACCACTTGACATCCACACCAGCAGTGTATGAAAGTTGCAATCACTCCCTGTCGTCACCAATATATGGCATTCTTTTTTTTTTGGAGACAAGAGTCTCACTATGCTGCCATCCATAGAGTGCAATGCCTTCACAGCTCACAGCACTCTCCAACTCTTGGGCTTAAGCGATTCTCCTGCCTCAGCCTCCCAAGTAGTTGGGACTACAGGTACCCACCACAATGCCAGGCTATTATTTTCTTGCACTTACCATTATTGATTAGCTGCCCCACTCCAGATTCGAACCGGCCAGCCTCGGTGTATGTGACCAACATCGCAACCACTGTGCTACATATACCATGCCTGGCATTGTCTCTTTGACTGTGGCCATCTTAGTTGGTATGAAGTATCACCTCATTGTGGTTTTGACTTGCATTTCCCTGATGGTTAACAACGTGTGCACGTGTTTATTCACCATTTACAGAAATTGTAAAGAAATACAAAAGTTTTTTTTTCAATTTATTTATTATTGTTAAATCATTGCTATGTATAGTACAATCAAGGGGTACAACGTGCGGGTTTCATATACAATCTGAAATATTCTCATCAAACTGTTCAACAAAGCCTTCATGACATTTTCGTAGTTACTGTATGTAGACACTTGTATTCGGCATTTAGTAAGTTTCACCTGTACCCATTCTAAGATGCACCATAGATGTGGTCCCACCCATTACCCTCCCTCCACCAAAACCTCCCCCCTCCCTTCCACTTCCTTGGCACTTTCCCCACAGTCTTGTGCTATAGTTGGGTTATAGCCTACATGTGAAAGCTATAAATTTAGCTTCATAGTAGAGCTGAGTACATTGGATACTTTTTCTTCCATTCCTGAGATACTTTGCTAAGAAGAATATGTTCCACCTCCATCCATGTATACATGAAAGAGGTAAAGTCTCCATCTTTCTTTAAGGCTGCATAATATTCCATGGTATACATGTACCACAGTTTGCTAGTCCATTCGTGGGTTGATGTACACTTGGGCTTCTTCCATGACTTAGCAATTAGGAATTGGGCTGCAATAAACATTCTGGTACAGATGTCTTTGTTATATTGTGATTTTTGGTCTTCTGGGTATAAACCTAGTAAAGGAATTATAGGATCGAATGAATGGCAGGTCTATTGTTAGGACTCTAAGTATTCTCCAAACATCCTTCCAGAAGAAACATATTAATGTGCATTCCAACCAGCAGTGTACAAGTGTGCCCTTTGCTCCACATCCACGCCAACATCTCTGGTTTTGGGATTTTGATATGTGGGCTACTCTTACTGGGGTTAGGTGATATCTCAAAGTAGTTTTCATTTGCATTTCTCTGATGATTAAGAATGATGACCTTTTTTTCATGTGTTTGTAGATTGTGCGCCTGTCTTCTTTGGAGAAGTTTCTCTTCAAGTCTCTTGCCCACCCTGAGATGGGGGTCACATGTTCTTTTCTTGCTAATACATTTGAGCTCTCTATGGATTATGGTTATTAGACCTTTATCAGAGTTGTAACCTGCAAATATTTTCTCCCCTTCTGAGGGCTGTCTGCTTGCTTTACTTACTATGTTCTTGGCTGTGCAGAAGCTTTTTAGTTTGATCAGGTCCCAGTAGTGTATTTCTGATACTGCTTCAATTGCCTGGGGAGTCCTCCTCATAAAATATTCACCCAGGCC
>CAUYPK010164589.1:0-37500 GCA_963574355.1 Loris lydekkerianus | reverse complement strand
AATTTGCTTTTTAAGATAGTGTGTTCGTCATAGGACAAAATAAATAATCCCTGCCTCTGTGGAATTTTACTAAGGATTAATCAGAACCCACAAAATCATTACATTGTGAATTGAGTTCACAGTAATCTTTAGAGATGTAGAGGTTCTTATTGATTATCTAATTACAGTAGAACTGGCTCGGTGCCCATAGCACAGTGGTTATGGCGCCAGCCACATGCACCGAGGCTGGTGGGTTCAAACCAGCCCAGGCCAGCTAAACAACGACAACTGCAAGAAAAAATAGCTGGCCATTGTGACAGGCGCCTGTAGTCCCAGCTACTTGGGAGGCTGAGGCAGGAGAATCTCTTGAGTCCCAAGTATTAGAGGTTGCTGTGAGCTGTGATACCACAATACTCTACTGAAGGCAACAAAGTGAGACTCTATCTCAAAAAAAATAAAAATTAAATTAAAAAAAAAAAATATATATATATATAATTATTGTAGAACCTTTGTAAGTTCCCAAGGGACTGTAACAAACTGGTCAACATGGAGATGATCAACATAAGGAACTAGGCCTGCTACACTGTGGTGCATGTTGGGTCTATGAAAATGAAGTCAACTTAAGGAGGTTGTTAACGTAGGGAGGTGGTCAACTATGGAAGTTTTACTATATGTATGTTTAAACTCAGATGTTTGGAGGACAGTATGCAGGTTGGTCTTAACTCCCATGTTTTCTGGATTGGCAAAATAGAAACTGAAATAAGCTAAATAACTTAGCAAGCTGTCACTTAATTATCCTGATACAGTGGGGAGATCATAGGCTTTGGAGTTTGACTGTGAGTCCAGTTTCTTTAGCTCATAGACTGTTGGATTTTAGGCTCAGGAAGTCTGTTTTAAGTAACTACCACCTCATTGCTTGAGCCCAGGAGTTTGAGCTCGGGCAACAGAGATCCGGTATAAAAATCAAGCAAAAAAAAAAAAAAAAAAGTATCTACCTTATCATCCATGGGGGTAAATTTTGGCAGAGTTGTTGAAGATTAGGCCAAGGAAGCTGAGCATAGTATCTAGTCCAAAGTAGGTAGTTAACGTATTTTATTTGTAGTATTTTAATGTGGGATTTAATAAACTGATTGCTCTGCATATACAGTATGCTAAGCTCTTTACTAGACTAGATGTGCAGAAGTGAACAGAACTGCACAAATTTCTGTGTTCTCGTGCAAGTTATGAAGGACAATAAACCAAAATTTATCAGGTAATGTTTAGTGCTGTGGAGAAAAGTAAATAAAGCCAGAGTAAAGGGTGGTGGTAGGGCAGGTCACATTGCTTTTTTAGGAATGTTAGTTACAAAAGCCTCATTGAGGAAGTAACTTTAGAGAAACCTAAAGTGAGAGAACAGACCATGTGTAGATTGTTGTAGCTTTCCATTTAGAAGGGGATAGTAAGTAGAAATACTGATAAATTTGAGAAATAGCAAGAAAGTAATAGAGTTCTGGGATACCATTTAAATCACTGAAATCTTGTAGCAAATGGCAGCTTCATTTAGGGCAGTGTCATGTGGGTTATAAAGAGTTATAGAAAATTTGGGCTACATTTTGTATTTAAATTTTTTTTATTTAAATCTTAAAATATATATTTTTAAAATTTCCCCCTTATTTTGTAGAACAGGTTGAAAACTTTCAGTGTTTTTTTTTTTTTTTTTTAAATGGGTTCTCACTATATTGAGCTGTCTGGTCTTGGGTTCCTGGACTCAGGTGATAGTCATGCCTCAGCTTCCCCAGTAGCTGAGATTACAGGCATGTACTACTGTACCCAGCATTTTTTTATTGTTGTTTTTTTAAACTGAAAATAATTTTAAAAACTTTCTTTTACACATTGTCTGATACTACTTGGTGTTTTTGGTATAGATGTTGACCAAAATGCAGTTATATGGGATAATTACTGGTAGTTTTTTTTCCTTTTCTTTCTACCAGTGACTATATAGGAATCATTTCTAAAACATTGAATTGTAAAACGTAAGTACTTCATATCAGTAATTCCTCTAACTCTATTTCAATTTTTTTTTTTTTAATAGTTTTAGCCTGGGCAGGGCTTGAACCCACCACTCCCACTATATGGGGCTGGCGCCCTACTCCTTGAGCCACAGGTGCCACCGTCTAACTATTTCAAAATGAACACTTATTGTAACTTGGAATTATTCTTTGAGGGTTGTTTTTCTTTTTTTTTCCTCTCCCTCCTTTTAACCTTCCTTCATGTTTTTATTTTTATTCCCCTTTCTCCCTTTAAAACCTTTCTCAAACTTACATTTTTTGTCTTTTTAGATTGTGAATCGGCACGGTCCTGAGGCAGACAGGCATTTATTACGCTGCCTATTTTCGCATGTGGATTTCAGTGGCGATGGTAAAAGCAGTGGCAAAGATTTCCATCAGGTATTCAGGGCTTACAGAGTTTATGTCCACTTAGCTGTACTTGTTCAATGAATTGTGTTTTAGGCATGTGTATGTAGTAAACGACACATCCAAAATAGCATGCAGAGGTAACCTTACCTGCATGGGTAAACGATGTTAGACTTTTCCTTCCGTTGTCCTGCCTGGCTACTGACCATTACAGCTGCCTAGTTCAGGCTTTGAGAGCTGGGGATCAGGCTTGCCTGAAGGAAGCAGGAATGTGTAAATGCCTGGCTTGACAAGTAAGTAAGGCAAAGAGGTAAATTTCATGTCTAGGGGGAATCTCTACGGCTTTATTCTCAATCTGACCACAGTTCATCGTAATATTAATTTCTTATAGTAATCTTGTCAGAGACTGGATTCTGTTTTTTTGGATGTTTTGTTTTAATACTTGTTGCTAATAGACTTTAAGTAGTTTAATGAGATTTTTTAAGAACTGATTTTGGTAATATATAAACAATATACAATATTAGCTAGTACTTTAATGTTCTGAGAACCTGTTTCTATTTGTGCAAGATAGGCTAGTGCTAATGAAAATTCATTTTTTATTTTTGAAGACCCAGTTTCTGATTCAGGAGTGTGCGTCGCTGATTACAAAGCCAAATTTTATCTCGACGCTGTCCTATGCCATTGATAATCCATTGCACTATCAGAAGGTTGGTATTACTTTTCTCTTTAGTAGTTCTAAGATTGCTAGGCTTTCTATTTATGAGGTGCAAAGATAATTTTGTGACATGGGCATGTTGCATAAGTGAAGTCAAGAGCATACATTATATATTGTACTCAATAAGTAATTTCTCATCATTCACACACTCTTTTTCACACAAACACCTAAGCCTTGATATTATGTCATATTTAATTTTAAAACTTCAAGTAGTTACTTTACAGTGTCTTTTGTAACTTTCTTAACAAAATCAAGGCATTTCATTAGATAATGAATAAAAGCTTACTAAAACCAGATTATGTGAAAACTTTAAGCTTGTCACATTGTATATTATTTTTAGCACCACTACAGAATTAAGTATCTATAGAGTCATACATAATCGGGTAAACAGATGCTTCTAAAAACCTTATGAAAATTAAGATTTTTAAAATAGAATTTGATTTGTTTCAGAGTTTAAAGCCTGCACCTCATTTATTTGCCCAGCTGAGTAAAGTGCTCAAGTTAAGCAAAGTACAAGAGGTGAGTGATAATAAGAAACATGTACACAGGCTTTTGGGAACTTAATTAAAAAAAAAGAAAGAAAGAAAGAAAAAATGATGTAGACAGAATTAAAAATATACATTTGGTCAATCTACTTCTTATTTCAGGTAATTTTTGGCCTTGCCCTGTTGAATTCTTCTAGTTCAGATCTCAGAGGTTTTGGTAAGTACTTTTCTTCTAAAAATACAGCAAATGAGACTTCAGAAATTAATGGGATTTTAAATAAGTATTCATAGTTTAGATTTAGGGAGTAAGATAATGTAAGATTAATTTCTCTTAATATCTGTGGTAAAACACATAAAATTAACCTTGATAACTATTTTTAAGTGTACAGTTCCATAGTGTTAACTATATTCGCATTGTTGTGTAATAAATGTCTAGGATTTGTTCATTTGGCAAACTTGAAACTATACCCCTTGAACAACTTTTCCATTTTTCCCTCCTCCAAGCCAACCCCTGGCCATTGTTCTGTTTATAACTATCAACTAGAGCTATGAATACATTAGGTTAAAAGGATGAATTTATGAACGAGAAGGGCGAGCATGTATATTTTGAAGATAGATGAGTTTTTACTCTTTGTGGTCCAAAAATAACTTGTGATTTTTGGTTTACCTACCTTCTAGCTGCCCAGTTTATCAAACAGAAGCTTCCAGATCTTCTGCGTTCTTACATTGACGCAGACGTCAGTGGAAATCAAGAAGGTGGCTTCCAGGATATAGCAATAGAGGTCCTACACCTCCTCCTCTCCCATCTCCTCTTTGGGCAGAAGGGAGCCTTTGGAGTTGGACAGGAACAGATAGACGCTTTTCTCAAGACACTGCGCAGAGGTAAGGGAGTCCGTCTCTGTAGCTTTCAATAGGTGATTTTCTTGGATGATCACACGCGATGAAACTATTTTGGAATATAAGGGGATATTATTTATATTAGGGATATAATAAAAGTTATTTATATTTTGGAATATAAGGGATATTATAAAAGTTACTTTCTTTTTCTTATGATTGTAATCTTTTAAGGAAGAGACTATTTTATAATTTAAAATAGGAAAGCAAAAGAGTCTCATTACAAAAAGGTATAAAATGAATATAACTTCACCAATAATCTTGACATATGTATAATTACAGATAAGACTTGGTATATATCCTGTACTCTTTTTTTCCTTCCTTAAGGGAGACTACATTATAGTGATATGCTGAGTTTATTTTTTATTTGTTTTTTTTTTTTTTTTTTTCCCCAAGGCAGAGTCTTACTCAATCTCCTGGGCTAGAGGCAGTGGCATCATCAGAGCTCACTGCATTCTTCAACTCCTGGGCTCAAACAGTGCTCCTGCCTAAGCCTCCCAAGTAGTAGCTGGGACTACATGCATGTGTCACCATGCATGGCTTATTTTTCTAGTTTTTGTAGAACTGGCTTGAAGGGATCTTCCCTCCCTAACCTCCCAAAGTACTAGGATTACAGATGTGAGCCACCTTACCCAGTCGTAACATGCTGTCTTTAGCTCCAAAAATTTGGTACTTTAGATATAATACTCGCTTCACTTCCTTGGCTGTTGGCATAATGCTAAAATAAATCCTAGTTCTATTTTTTGCCTCTGATCCTTGTTTTAGAGAGACAAGTAGTCTCTGAAAAACAAATCTCATAGTTATTTTTGTTTATTTCCCTTAATGTTTATATAGTTCAAGTTTAAACTGCATTAACTTTCTCAGTGATAGGAAGCTTTCCTTTTGTCAGTGAAATAAATTGACTCTAATATTCAAATTGGTGCTTTCTGATGCTTTTGTTATATGGTTGGTAGCCTTGTGAAGATTTAAAGTAATATTTAGGGTGCTAATCGGCCAATCAATACTGAGATCCTAATATGAAAAGTTAAAAGTATACCCATGAGGAAATGTGATATAAAAAGATTCAAATTTTAGAATTGGTATTAAAATTGTAAATTGAGCTAGCAAGTTTGAAAGCATGAGATAATCTTTGATTATGAGCTTGAGGAAGAAGTTTAAAGAGGATTGTGTTATTTTTAATTAGTATAGCAGTCATAACCTTTTTCTTCCCTCAGATTTTCCCCAAGAACGCTGTCCTGTGGTGCTTGCACCACTTTTATACCCTGAAAAACGGGACATTCTAATGGACAGGATCCTGCCTGATTCTGGAGGGGTAGCTAAAACCATGATGGAGAGCTCTTTGGCTGATTTCATGCAAGAAGTAGGCTATGGCTTTTGTGCAAGGTTGGTAGTAAGACATTATTAAACTTCTGATTATTCTTGTAACAAACATGGTATAATGCCTCTAAGAAGTTCTTAAGATTCCTTAAAATTAATTTTGCTTCTTGGTGTTCTGCTTCTAAATGTCAACCTTCCACATACTAGTGTTGGTGGCAACTGTATACATCCTGGGTGTTAAATTTCTATGTCCTTGTCCCCACTAGTTCCTCAAATTTAAGAACCAGAGTTTCCTAGCCTAGTTTCTACTAGGATATTTGGGGAGGTATGTAAATAGAGCAATGGGGAAAGTGTTTATGGAACTTTCACCTGCCTGGGTACCAAAGGAAATTGTTTTACCCTGTTGGTAGCACTTAAGGTTTGAGACATAGTAGATTATCATTATTTTTCTGGGAGTAAGTTATTAAGGGCTATAATGTGCTTCTTTTTTTTCTTTTCTTTTTTTCTTTTCTTTCTCTTTTCTTTTCTTTTCTTTTCCTTTTCTTTTCTTTTTCTTTTTCTTTTTCTTTTTCTTTTTCTTTCTTTTTTTTTTTTTGAGACAATCTCACTCTGTTGGTCCAGGCTAGAATGCCGTGTTGTCATAGTTCTCATCAACCTCAAACTTCTGGGTTTAAGCAATCTTAACTCCCTCAGCCTCCCTAGTAGCTGGGACTATAGGTGCCCACCACTATGCCTGGTTAGTTTTTCTATTTTTAGTAGAGACATGGTCCTGTTTTGCTCAGGTTAGTCTTGAACTCCTGAGCTCAAGCAATCTACCTGCCTTAGCCTCACAGAATGCTAGGATTACAGGGTGAGCCATTGCTCCCAGCCTCCCAGTACATTAGTGTACTTTGCTGTGACTTTTAAAAACCCTATATAAACCACATTTTCAGTTATGTTTAAAATAGTGCATTTGTGTGTTTTATGTGTGCCTGGCATATATATTTTGTTTAATCAGTCTTTAAGGTGCTAAGTTCAGGGTTAGGATTTTTTTTTTGGTGTGACAAGAATTTCACTCTGTTGCCCCAGGCTAGAGTACTGTGGGGTTGTCCTAGCTCATAGTAACCTCTAACTTCTGGGTCCCAGTGATCCTCCTGCCTCAGCTCCAAGTAGTTGGGACTACAGGCACCCACCACAACACCACCTGGTTAATTGTTTCTTTTTTTAGTAGAGAGAGGATCTTACCATGTTGCTCAATCTGGTCTTGAACTCTTGAGCTCAAGTGATCCTCTGGCCTTTGTTTCCCAGACTGATAGGGTTACAGGCATGAGCCACCTTGCCCGACCATTAGGATGCATTTTTAAGGCTTTGTATGTATCAGAATAATAAAACTTACCTTGAGTGTTAGAATCTTAAGGAGCAAATTTATTCATACTGAGGTTTGAGGATAATTGTATATATCATTGTGAAACATTCTTACCCTTGGTTCTTCTTTTCTTCCACTGATCTTTTAAACTTTTCCCATTTTCTTTTTTTCTTTTTTTTGAGACAGAGTCTCATTTTGTCGCCCTCAGTGGAGTGCTGTAGTGTCACAGCTCATAGCAACCACCAGTTCTTGGGCTTAGGTGATTCTGTTGCCTCAGCCTCCTAAGTAGCTGGGACTATAGGCACCTGCCACAACACCCAGCTTTTTTTTGTTGTTGTTGTTGTAGTTTGGCTGGGGCCAGGTTCTAACCTGCCACCCTCGGTATATGGGGCTGGCGCCCTACCCACTGAGCCACAGGCGCCACCTCCATTTTCTTACTTAAGTAGGTGATTTTTATATGCCTAGCTAAATAAAAGTAACAGGAAATGAAGTTTATTATTCTACTTGTATTAGTGAAACATAGGATTTCACACAAGGGTTCATTTAATACTAGTATTTCTTCTTGGTTTTGAGAATGGTAGCATTTTTCTGAAGTTACATTTCTGTTTCAGTATTGAAGAATGTCGCAATATAATCATGCAGTTTGGTGTTCGGGAGGTCACAGCTGCCCAGGTTGCAAGGGTTTTGGGAATGATGGCTCGAACTCATTCAGGATTAACAGATGGTATTCCATTACAGGTGTGTTGAATTCAGCTATTTTACCAAGTGAGTTAATATCTTGTCCTCTTTGTTTTATTTATTAAATTACAGTATGATTGATCTGCCAACCAGAGCTAAACATATTAAGTAGTTGGGTTTGTTTAATTCAAGTTTTATTTCTACAGAGTATCTCTGCTCCTGGCAGTGGTATCTGGAGTGACGGAAAAGATAAAAGTGATGGAGCACAGGCACACACATGGAATGTTGAAGTCTTGATTGATGTTCTTAAAGAACTGGTGAGTACTTCTACTCATGGTTTTTGATTAATGATATTGTTAAGATAGAGTCCAAAAAAAGAAGATTTAATAAATAGCTGGGTGTGTTGGCTCATACCTGTAATCCTAGCACTCTTGGAGGCTGAGGCAGGTGGATTGCTTGAGTTGAGAAGTTCAAGACCAGCTTGAGCCAGAGTGGGACCCCGGTCTCTACTAAAAATAGAAAAACTTGCAGGACATAGTGGCACACACCTATAGTCTCAGCTACTAGGAAGGCAGAAGCGGGAAGATTGAACCCAATTTCGAGTGAGCTATGTGATTCCATCGCACTCTAGCCAGGGCGATGGAGTGAGATTCTGTCCCTCCTCTCCCCTAGAAAAGAAAATCTAAGAGGCTCAGCACCCATAGCACAGTGGTTATGGTGTCAGCCACATACACCGAGGCTGGTAGCTTTGAACCCAGCCTAGGCTAGCTAAACAACAACAATGACAACTGCAACAAAAAACAGCTAGGCATTGTGGTGGGTGCCTGTAGTCCCAGCTACTTGGGATGCTGAGGCAGGAGAATTGCTGAAGCCCAAGAGTTTGAGGTTGCTGTGAGCTGTGTCGTCACTGCTCTCTACCGATGGCGACATAGTGAGACTCTTGTCTCCAAAAAAAAAGAAGAGAAAATCTAATAAATAAAATGTCCAGATGAATAAGAACAGCAGTGTTGTGCAGTTCTCCAACTTTGGTTCAAGAAGTAATGAAGCTGGTACAATGGTAGTAAGTTATCTGAATTGATCATTCGGTTACAGATTGAACTCCTTTTTATACTCTTTACCTCTTTCTTACTACTGCACTTGATTAGTCTTTTAAAAAAAGGTAATGAAGTATTTGAGTTAATTATGCACTAGAGATAGTACATAATCAGATTCTAGTTTTTTCATTTGGGATTGTTGCCTTGCCATTCTGAGTGGTGATTTTGTGAGGAGGGGAGAGGACTAATTTATTGCAAAGTAATGACTGAAGAATTACTGAAAAGGAAGGCCTTCTGAATGTTTTCTGGTAGGTACAACAAAAATTTTGCTGACTTGTACTGGTGGATAGTGATAATAAAAATTTATCTTACTAGTTCCACTTTTGGGTTACCTGCAAACTATAAACTATAAACAGGTAAAGTACCTCTACTACAATATTGAAATGCTTAAATAAAGCATAAATGAGTTCAAAGGAAGTGATAAAATTTAGGGGGACATAGTAGTAAAGGTGTAATATCTTCAATCTTGTTCATAAGATTGTAGATGTAACAGTATAACAGAAGACTACATATACATAATCATACCATTTTAAAATCAGGGATCTTGAAATCGATCATCTGTTTTTTATTTTCACCTTCCCGTATTTAGAACTTAAGGGTAAAATTCAGTTACAGAAAAGCAAGCTATTCTCCATATAAGCAATATCAATGTGTTTTCCTTTTGTTACTTTTCTCAGTAGTAGATTTGTTCAGACTATTTTAGAAGGCAAAAATAATACACAATCATAGCAGGAAACTTGGAAAAACAGAAAGAAAACCACAGTTTTATCACTTACCAGTGACCACTTAGGTGTTTGATGTTTATTGTGGTTGTCTTGTAAAAGTAAAGACATGTCCTTTTAACTCAACAGTTCTGTCTTTGCACTGTATTTATTGTCCAATTAAAAAAATTTCTTTTTTAGGGGCTGGGACTCTTTGAGGCTGAGTCAGATAGACTGACTGAGCTCAGGAGTTTGAGACCACCCTGTGTCATTGTGAGACCTTGTTTCTAAAAACAGCCGGCCATTGTGGTGGGTACCTATAGTTCCACCTACTTGGGAGGCTAAGGCAAGAGACTCTCTTAAGCCCAAGAATTGGAGGTTGCTGTGAGCCGTGATGGCACAGCACTTTTCCAAAGGGGACAAAATGAACCTTTGTCTCAAAATAAATAAATAAGTACATAAATAAAATAAAATAATTTCTTTTTTAAAATTGCAGGTAATTACGTACAATATTCATGGTATCTGAGGCTATTTTTTTGTTCCTGTTTATAGCAAATGAGAAAATTAAGTGACTGCACTGGGAGGTTGAATGGTTGAATCAGTCACTTATTTTTTCTTTCTTTTCTCCTTTATCAGAATTTTGTATACAATTTTTGTAGGCAAAGATCAGAGGACAATTTCCCAATACACATTGGATCCATAATTTGGTTTTTTGATTATCTATCAAGGATGGGCATAACTGTAGATTTATCAAACTTATCTCTAAGTAGGATAATGATATTTAACAGTAAATTTGTAGTCCTATTTTGTTACAAGGAGTCTTTGAAACAAATTTAAAGAAGAAAAAATTATTTTCTGACAGTTAATATTTCCTTAGAGGAAAACCTCATGTGAAGATTATTTTGTACCATATTATGAGCAAATTTTAAAGTCTTGATGGCTTGAAAGAAAGCTGGCCGTGACACTTTGGTTGGAACTCTTCTCTCCTTTTTCTTTCAGAACACTTTGACAAAGAATAGTCAAAGCTTTAAATACAAATTGTGCATAGCCAACATGTGTCATTTTCTTATTTGCCTTTTTCCTTTTAAGCATAGGACATACTTATTACTTTTTGTAGGCTGTCTGATAAATTACCTTCTATGAAATAGTTTCATTTGCTTTTCTTTAAGGAGTCTCAGACTGATTTTTTTGAGTATCTTTTCCAGAGAACATCTTTTTAATGGAATTTTTAGTCATTTTGACGTAAAGAATTTAGATCACTAATGCATACATTGGCATGCCTTTTTTTTTTTTTTGAGACCGAGCCTGAAGCTTTCACCCTGGGTAGAGTGCTGTGGCATCACAGCTCCCAGCAACCTCCAGTTCCTGGGCTTAAATGATTCTCTTACATCAGCCTCCCAAGTAGCTGGGAGTACAGGCACCCGCCACAACGCCTGACTATTTTTTGGTTGTAGTTGTCGTTGACTGGCTGGCCTGGATTTGAACCCACCAGCTCTGGTGTATGTGGCTGGCGTCTTATCCTTGAGCTGTAGGCACTGAGCCTATTGGCATGCTTTTAAGGAAGGTCATAAGTTCATTTAGAATGATGTTTAGGATAGTTGATTTATCTTTACCATTTTGTTCTAGATGGTACACTCTTGGTGTTAAGACAGAAAACACTGAGTGAAGAGTTACTCATTTGCCATATTGGAATGGTGCTGTTGGACTAAGTAGTGGAAGTAAAGGGTCCTCAAGTATTCACACATTTAGCAGTATGTCCTGAACTGAAGGTTGGAGTACCTTGCTCATAGAGAGCCAGTTTATTTCGAATATTAGGAATTGACCCTTCTTCTTGTTTTTTTTAATTTGTAGAGACAGAGCCTCACTTTATCATCCTCAGTAGAGTGCCATGGCGCCCGACAGTTCACAGCAACCTCCAACTCTTGGGCTTAGGCGATTCTCTTGTCTCAGCCTCCTAAGTAGCTAGGACTACAGGCGTCCATCAGAATGCCCAGCTATTTTTTGGTTGCAATTTGGTTGGCCACGGGTTTGAACCCCTCACCCTTGGTATATGGGGCTGGTGCCCTACCCACTGAGCCACAGGCCCCGCCCAGGAATTAACCCTTCTAAATCTCTTTCAAAATGTCAGAAAGATTCACGGGATTTTGAGTTTATAAGAAGAACATCTTGATTGAATTTCAGATTTAATTTGACCCTTTGGATAAAGCATCAAAATATGCACACATGATCATTAAACTTTGAACTGCTTTTATATTTTTTTTTAGAACCCGAGTTTGAATTTCAAGGAAGTAACTTATGAACTGGACCATCCTGGATTTCAAATTCGTGACAGTAAAGGACTTCATAATGTAGTTTATGGCATTCAGAGGGGTTTGGGTATGGAAGTGTTCCCAGTCGACCTCATATATAGACCTTGGAAACATGCAGAAGGCCAGGTAAGTTGGTGGTATTTAGCTATACAAGGGGACCAAAATATTGACTTAATTCTTTATAGAGTGCTAGCCATTGATTGAAACATTCTTCAAAGTAGAATTTATTTTATGTAGCTCAGGAAAGAATAGAGTGTTGTAAATATTGAAGGAATATTAGCATAGTTCTAGTACCAGACTCCATTTAACAGTCAAGTTGTTTTACCAATAATGTAATGATACTCATCTCTAAGACCATTTCATCATGCACCTTTCATTCGTCTAAATTGTCTGTGGTTTTCAAAGGGCATACTATTAAGATTTTTAAAGGGAAATCATTCTAATAGCCTTAAGATTAGCCAGATGATAATGTTTCAAATTTTTATACTGTTCACAGTCATACTTATGGTGGTAAGGACTTTTTTTCTTTTGTTCCAGCTCTCCTTCATTCAGCATTCCCTTATAAATCCAGAAATCTTCTGTTTTGCGGATTATCCCTGTCATACTGTTGCCACTGATATTCTGAAAGCACCACCAGAGGATGACAATCGAGAAATTGCCACATGGTAAACGCTCTCGTGTAGCTTTTCTTTCAAGAGTCATGTCTTCTTTTATGAAATATAAAATTAATAGTGAGCCATTTAACAGGTTTAAATGAAACAATCGTTTAGTGATCATACTTACTAAAGTTTTCATAGAGGGCATAGGTAGATAATATTCTCTTTTAGTTACTTATCACTAGTAAGGTGTGCCATTAGGTATTTTCTAAAAATACCAAAGGTTTGCAACCATGATATGTTGGAGGAGGATTTTTGCTTCTTCTTAAGATCTTTTCACTCTAGATTTGCTTGCTTTTTTTCTTTTGGAAAGTGTTCAAGATAGGCAGCCCATCAAATCTGATACTTTGAGTCAAATTATTTAGTCTTTCAGAGTTATATAGTTCCAAATTTCTGAGGGAGAATCTGACTCCAGTGTCTAGGTTAGGATTTTCCTGAGACTCTTGTCCAGTCATTCCTTTCTGGTGATGTAAGGATGATAAAAGTATTTTCTTTTTGTTTTCTGTTTTTTTTTTTTTGTTTGTTTGTTTGTTTGTTTTGGTTTGTTTGTTTGTTTGTTTTTGAGACAGAGTCTCAGTTTGTTGCCCTCGGTAGGGTGCTGTGACATCACAGCTCACAGCAACCTCTAGCTCTTGGGCTTAGGTGAGTCTCTTACCTCAGCCTCCCAGCTGGCAAAAGTATTTTATTTATTGTTGAAGTATACACTGGGCTATAGGAGGGGGACATGGCCTGTATTGTTCACCAGAGGCATCTACTTTACAATGTCTTTTTAGTTTTTTTTTTAAACTATATTCGTTCCCTGGATACTTTTTCATCACTGAACAGATTATCCTTATTTTTTGGTAGTAGTGTATATCCTTTTCCCAGGTTCTAGCCAACATTGGATCTGCAAACTTAACTGATTTTTTTTTACTGTTGAATCTAATATGTATAGAAGTATTTCCTTTAGATTTTATTTTAAGAGATAAGGGCCTCTTCCCATATTAACAACATGTCATTATCACATTTAACAAATAGCAGTTCCTTAAGGTAGCAAGTTGTCTGTTTAAATTTTCTTAATTGGCTCAAGAAAGTCTTAACAGTTTCTACAATTGAGAATTCAGACAAGGTCCACATAGTTTCTTTTATTCTGAAAGTCTCCTATCTTTTTTCAACTTTATTTTTTGCTATTGATTAAATGGAGAAGTAACATTTGTCCTCTGGTCTACCCCATGTTATGGTCTTGTTTCTTCATGGTGTTTCATTTGTTTTCTATCCTTGTATTTTTTATGGACTAAGGGTAGAGTTAGATCTTGATACTCAGTTAAAGCCAACCATGTTCAGCTTCTTGGGGCAAGAGTAATTCATAGCAGATATTGTGGATTTTAAACTTGCGTCACACCAGGAGGCACCTAAGTTACAATTTTACAGTACTGAAATGAGTGTTAAGACTGTATTTTTGGTAGAATTTTTATTGTATGTAGGTTATAACTACTAAGTGTGTAGCTGAGTTCTTGATTATTCTTAAACTCTGCTTTGTTTATTTTTTCATCCTGATCAGAGACGTTTTGATAGGTTTTGGTAAGGTGGGTCCATGATTATGTACATGTTCAGTAATTTGTCCTCTTCATCAGTTATTCTCTGTTGATTTGGACTTCCTTTGTAATTTGGAAGCACAACAGCATACGTTGTGGAGAGAAACAGCAGCCATTTCAAAAATTTCACATATTAAGATATGACAGCAACTTGGTTTTGTCCTGATAGTTGGTATCACTTATTTTATTTTATTTTTTATTTTTATTTTTTTTTTGGTATCACTTATTTTAAAAATGAATTTTGTGTACTTGGATTTTCATTGATAGAGCATTTTTCTTCCATTCTTGTTAGGAAGAGCTTGGATTTGATTGAATCTCTGCTGAGGCTTGCAGAGGTTGGGCAGTATGAACAAGTCAAACAGCTCTTTAGCTTCCCTATCAAACACTGTCCAGACATGCTGGTATTGGCCTTACTACAAATCAACACCTCCTGGCATACTTTGCGCCATGAACTCATCTCCACTCTGATGCCAATTTTCCTTGGAAATCATCCTAACTCAGCTATTATTTTGCACTATGCATGGCATGGGCAGGTAAGACACAACTGTATACTTACCCATTTCTTCATGTAAATAATTGTGATTCTTTGAAATGTTGAGGATGTTCAACTAGAGAAATTTAATGTCAATCTTTGAATTACTGTGACTTTTGGAAAAGTCATACTATCATAAATCTTGTTATTTTTAGCATCATGGGAGCATTAAAATTATAATCCTAAAGAGCAAAGAGGCAGATAATTTTTCTTTTCTGGAGACAAGAGTCTCACTGTGTCGCCCTCAATAGAGTGCTGTGGAGTCACAGCTCACAGCAATCTCCAACTCTTGGGTTTAAGCAATTCTCTTTCCTCAGCTTCCCAAGTAGCTGGGACTACAGGCACCGGGCTATTTTTTGTTGCAGTTGTCACTGTTGTTTAGCTGGCCTGGGCTGGGTTTGAACCCACTAGCCTCAGTGTATGTGGCTGATGCCATAACCTAGGCAAGATAATTTTTTTAAAAATTCATATAATTTGTTATTGAATTACAATGGGTATTCAAACTTTTTTCTTTTCTGCCCTACATTGGAAGAATAAAAGTTGTCTTTTCTGGGCCATACATTAAATACACAAATACTAATTGAAAGCTGATTAGCACAAGAAGAGATTCATGCATACTTTTCAAATAATCCTCAAATAATTTGTATGTGTCCTGTAGGCTACAGGTTGGACATCCCTGGAAGATCTTAAGCATTTATCATAGCTAACATTAATTAAGAGCAGATGGTACTGATATCACTTTTTAAATAGGACAAGATCACAAATCCATTTAATTAGCATTATTTTCTGTTTTATCTATATCCAGCATTTATATTTAATTTTATGTTGTGCTAAAATGCTGTTAGATCCTTTGTGCTTTTTTTCACTCATCCCCCTTACCTGGGGGCAATCATCTTCCACTTTATCTCAAGTGCCTTTTTTTCTTTTTTCTTTTGGTCTTCTGTTCTGAGACATGGGATTTTGCTTGGTTGTCCAGTGGGACTTGAACTCTTGGCCTCAAGTGATCCTCTCATCTTACCCTCCATATTACTTTGTTCTTTAATTTGTTTGTTTGTTTGTTTGTAGAGACAGAATCTCACTTTATCACCCTTGGTAGCGTACCATGGCATCACATAGCTCACAGCAACCCCCAACTCATTTACATTTAATTTTATGTTGTGCATAAGAAGAGGGTGGTGCCCTGCCCACTGAGCCACAGGCACCACTCTCTTTCATTATTCTTACAGTTGTATCTATTACATATAAGTGCTTTTAAAAATTAATTGCAGGCTCAGCGCCCGTGGCTTGGTGGTTAGGGTGCCGGCCACATACACCAGGGCTGGTAGGTTCGAACCCCGCCTGGGCCTGCTTAAACAATGACAACTATAACAAGAACAAAATAGCCAGGTGTTGTGGCAGGCGCCTGTACTCCCAGCTACTTGGGAGGCTGAGGCAAGAGAAACACTTAAGCCCAAGAGTTAGAGGTTGCTCTGAGCTGTGACAGCATGGTACTCTACCCAGGGTGACATAGTGAGACTCTGTCTCAGTAGAAAAAAAAAAATTAATTGGGACTAGATGGGGTGGCCTATTCTGTAATTCTGTGCTTTGGGAGGCCAAGACAGCAGGATTGATTGAGGCCAGGAATTGAAGACCAGGCTGAGCAAGACCCTGTCTCTATAAAAAGTAAAGTTTGTTGAGTGTGGGGGGTTAGGTCTATAGGCTCACTATTCAGGAGGCTGAAGGAGGAGGATCACTTCAGCCCAGGAGTTTGAGGTTATAGTGAGCTATGATTGGGCCACTGCACTCTAGCTTAGGCAACAGAACAAAACAAAACAAAACACTGTCTTAAAAAAAAGTTTAACTAAGGGCTCTACTTATAAATGAAAAATGGTCATCTTAATTCCAATCATCTTCTCCTTTTTTAGGGAGTCACTTAACGTGGTAAACTTATAGTTTACAAAAGGCCTAACATTTAATCGAGTATTTATAGCTCAGATGTTCTTTATTCCTTTCTTAACACAGCTGAGAGAAAGGGCAGACTGAAAGGAGCTGCATTTCCCCATTCTGGGTTGAATACTTGCTCTACTTGGATCATCTGTGTCTCTAGGGCCACAGCTCTAGTAATTGCCTTGGTGTTGCTTCTATGACAAATGTTCACTGAGTTCCAGCTGTGTGTTTATACCATGCAAGATTAATACTGATTAATAGCCAGGCTACCTGTTGGTAGAAAAGAAATTGAATAATTACCCCTCAAAATTTGAACATTTCTATTTGTGAAAATAGCCAGATTTAGAATATGTATACAAACACCACTCTAAGAAATAGTGGTACAGCTCTATGCTATGTAACATGAGAGATAGTCATCTTTAACTATCTTGTCTTTATTTATATTATCAGTAATTTCTAATTTTGAGTAATTATATAAACTTGGTATAACAGTGTTCATATCCTTTTACATTATATTCTGTTTCTGGTTTTCTGTTTGTAAATGTACATAGAGCAAATAAGTTTCTTATATATTTTAACTATGACCCAGGCTTAGGAGCAGGCTTCATGTGGAAGATAAAGAAGTAACATGGCTTTCCCATGAAGACTCATTGTGATTGCATAATCTTTGAGGACTGAACTTAATGTCATAAGCACAATAAGAAAAATTAGCTGGGCATTTGTAATAGCACCGTCACAATGTTTAGCAATATTGTTATTTAACTTTTGTTTTTATACTTTTCTTAGGGACAGTCTCCCTCAATTCGCCAACTTATCATGCATGCCATGGCAGAATGGTACATGAGAGGGGAGCAGTATGATCAGGCCAAATTATCTCGAATACTTGATGTGGCCCAGGACTTGAAGGTGAGTTCAGAGGGACAAAATGACACTGACTGATTTATTAGTGGTAAAAAATAAATTTTTGTGTAACAAAGATGCTTTAGGAATAATTTGCATGAAACTAGCTCTTAGATAAAGTGAGCTGAGATTTAGAATTTTGTGTTGTTAAGTCAAAAAGATGAAAAGGAGAATGGTTTTAGATATGTAAGCATGTTTTCATTTATTTTTGATTGCTGTTCTGTGTATTGTAAGGCTGTTTTAAAGTGATAATTGAGCTATTCTCATAAATAATCTGTAAGATGCTTGTAATCCTAGCACTTTGGGAGGCTGAGATGGGCGGATGTATATAGGCTTGGCACCTGTAACTCAGCAGCTAGGGTACCAGTCACATACACCAGAGCTGGTGGGTTCGAATCCTGGCTGGGCCTGCCAAACAACAATGACAACTACAACCAAAAAATAGCCAGGCATTGTGACGGGCAACTGTGATCCTAGCTACTTGGGAAACTGAGACCAGAAAATCACTTGAGCCCAGGAGTTTGAGGTTGCTGTGAGCTGCAGTGCTGCTGAGAGCAACATAGTGAGACTCTGTCTCAAAAATAATAATAATAATCTGCGAGATACAATTTTGGGTAAATGAGATATATTTCTTCCTGCATCAGTGGGGTCTTCCAACAAATTGACTTGATACCATTAATCACTGGGTACATTAGTGTTGATAATGCAGTTTTGCTTAGAGAAAGGCTATGTTTAGATCTTTAAAAATGGGGAAGGTTAATTATTGATGCTTTGAGTCTTGCTCTGCTCTAGGTTTAGTTATTTGAGAAAGCACAGAGTAAAGTTTATTTTAAAGGTAAAATCATCTTTCAAAATGTAATATCTTAAGTAAGGACTAATGTTAAAACACTGAATTATACTAAGTTGTTTAAACTGTGACCAAGGAAATATTCTAAGTACTGTTTTATTCAGACTCGTTTGTGAAAAACAGGTCTAAGACCTAAACATACTAAGACAAATATTTACTTGATAGCTTGACTTGTAGTTTCTAACACTGATTTTTCTTAGGCCTTGTCAATGCTGCTAAATGGTACTCCTTTTGCCTTTGTGATTGACCTTGCTGCACTTGCTTCACGTCGTGAATACCTCAAACTTGACAAGTGGCTCACAGATAAGATTCGAGAGCATGGGGTAAGTAGGATTTGTTCCTTTGTTTCTGCTTTTAAATTTTAGTGGTGAAAATTACTAAAGAAATACGTTTTTAAAATGGCAATGAAGGTAGTAATTCTGGATTTTAGTCATAGTGTTTAGCAGTTTTTCTTAATCTGAAAGTAGTTGAGATCAGTTTCAGATATACTAAGAGACTTGTCTCTTTTTCAGGAGCCTTTTATACAAGCATGTATGACTTTTTTAAAGAGACGGTGCCCTTCTATATTGGGTGGACTTGCCCCAGAGAAAGACCAGCCCAAAAGTGCTCAACTTCCTCCAGAAACTCTGGCCACGATGTTGGCCTGTCTACAGGCTTGTGCAGGGTAAGAATGTGCTTGAAAACAGCCTTTTAATCCTGGAATTGAATTATGTGGATAATTGTTGATTTGTGGCAGGGAGGTTTGAATGTGGGGGAATAGTTCAAGATAGGCCAGTATTGTTTTGAATGTTGTTTTGTAGTTTCTTGTATTTCTCTGATTGTGATATTAGGGTACTTATTGGCCTCATAAAAGGAGTTGATAAGTGCTTTTCTTTCTTGTAGTTTTTGTGGAAAAGAATGATGTTAATTCTTTAAATATTTGGTAGTGTTCAGCAGTAAAGTCATCTGGTCTTGGGTTTTTACTTGTTGGCAGATTTTTGAACTTTCAGATTTAATAACTGATTGTTATGAGTCTATTCACATTTTCTATTTCTTCTTCAGTCACTTCCTGTAGTTTGTGTTTTTCTAGGAATTTGTTGATTACACCTAGGTCATCTAATTTGTTGTTTATATATCAAATAATCTTTCTACTTTCTGTAAGTTTGGTGGTAACTTACTCTTTCTCAATTGTTGATTTTTGTAATTTGAGTCTTTTTTTCTGGGTCAGTTTAGCTTGTCAATTTTGTTAACATTTTCTAAGAACCAACTCTTGGTTTTATTGGCCTTTATGTTTCTCCTTTCCATTTTATATGTTTAAGCTCTAAACTTTTTTTCATTCTGCTTACTTTGAATTTCATTTGTTCCTTTTCTCATATCTTAAGATAGAACATCAATTTGTTTATTTGAAGTCTTTCCCATTATTCATATTTTTGCCTTGTACTGACCCCACCCCACCTCCCCTTAGAAGACAGAATCTCTATTACCCCAGGCTAGAGAGTTTGCTAGCTCACAACAACCTCAAAATCCTAGGTTCAGGTGATCCTCCTACCTTAGCCTCTTAAGTAGTTGGGACTATAGGCACCAACCATAACACCTTCTTATTTTGCTATGCCTTTTTATGGGGGGGGGGCGGGGCGGTGGAGAGATGGGATCTTGCTCTTGGTCAGTATGGTATTGAAATCCTGAGGATAATAATAATTTTTTATTATTTTATTTATTTTTTCTTTTTTGAGGCAGTCTTACTTCGTAACCCTAGGTGAATGCTGTGGCTTTATCATAGTTTACAGTAACTTTGAACTCCTGGGTTCTAACTACCGTATATACTCAAGTACATACGGTATCTTTTTGCCTCAGCCTACACCTCCCAAGTAGCTGACAGGATGTCTAGCTAGTTTTTTTTAAGTAGAGATGGGGGGTTCACTCTTGCTTAGGCTGGTCTAGAAATCCTGAGCTCAATCCATTGGCCTCAGCCTCCCAGAGTGCTAGGATTATAGGTGTGAGCCACAGTGACCAGCCTGTTACTTTGTTTTTTAAAGTTCTACTGCTAAGCACTATCCAGCTATTATTTTTGGACTGTATTTCTCTCTCTCTCTCTTTTTTTTTTTTGATACAGAGTCTCACTTTGTTGCCCCTAGTATAGTGCTGTGGCGGCACAGGTCTCAGCAACCTTAAACTCTTGGGCTCAAGCAAGTCTCTTGTCTCACCCTCTACAGTAGCTGAGACTACAGGTGCCCCCCACAATGCTCAGCTATTTTTAGAGACTAGGTCTCAAGGATTCGCTGTGTCTCAGGCTGGTCTTGAACTTGTGAGCTCAGGCAATCCACCCACCTTGGTATCCCAGAGTGCTAGGATTACAGGCGTGAGCCACCATACCTGGCCTGTATTTCTCCATTCTTGTTAAATTTTCTGAGTGGTGCCTGTGGCTTAAGGAGTAGAGTGCTGGCCCCATATACCAGGGGTGGTGGATTCAAGCTCCTGCCAAAAATGCAAAAAAATAAAAATAAATAAATAAATAAAATTTTTTTTTGCCTTAATGTGTTTTGGGCCTCAGTTCTTTTGTTTGTTTGTTTGGTTTTTTTGTTTTTTGAGACAGAGTCTTACTTTGTTGCCCTCGGTAGAGTGCTGTGGCATCACAGCTCACAGCAACCTCCAGCTCTTGGGCTTAGGAGATTCTTTTGCCTTCGCCTCCCATGTAGCTGGGATTACAGGTGCCCACCACAACACCCAGCTATTTTTTTGTTGTTGTTGTTGCAGTTTGGCCGGGACCGGATTTGAACCTGCCATTCTCGGTATATGGGGTCAGCGCCCTACTCACTAAGCCACAGGTGCCACCTGGGGCTCAGTGGTTTTTTTTTTTTTTTTTTTTTTTTTTTTCCACAACTTGAGACAGAGCCTCAAGCTGTCACCCTGGGTAGAGTGCTGTGGCATCACAGCTCACAGCAACCTCCAGCTCCTGGGCTCAAGCAATTCTCCTGCCTCTGCCTCCCAAGTAGCTGAGGTGCCCGCCACAACACTTGGCTATTGCTGGATTTGAACCCACCAGCTCAGGTGTATGTGGCTGGCACCTTAGCCACTTGAGCCACAGGTGCCGAGCCCGGGGCTCAGTTTTTAAGTGTGTGTGTTCTTATAATTGTTGCATATTCCTGATAGTTTGATTCCTTTATTATTATAAAATGTCTTTATTTCTGCCAATAATTTTTTTTTCTTAAAGTTCAGTTCATTTGATACTGTTTTTTCTGCTTGTTTCCATAATATATCTTTTTCTTTTAAGCTATATGTGTCTTGATCTAAAGTGTGTCTCTTAGAGGACATATGATTGGATTATCTTTTCAAAATCCATTCTATTTCTGCCTTTTAATTGTTGCATTTAAACCATTTGCAGTAAATGTACATAGTGATAAGATGGGGTTTATTGCCATTTTGCTGTTAGTTTTTCTGTTTATACTCTGCATTTTGTTCCTCTGTTCCTCCGTTCTTGCCTTTCTTACTGTTAAATACATACTTTTAGTGTACAATCTTAATTCCTTTCTTGCTTTGTATTATTTTCTTAGTGGCTGACTTGGGTTTTAAAATTAACATTTTACAGCAATCTAGCTCTGACTAACACCAACCAAGTTTCAATAGGCTATAAAATTTTCCTCTAGTATGGATTCTGTTCTCTTCCTCTGCATTTTGCTGTTACACTTTTATACTTTGTATGCCCACCAAGAGATATATCATTATTGCTATGTGCAATTGTTCTTTACATCAAGTAGTAAGTCTGAAAAGCCCCCTTTTTCTTTTGAGTCCCTCAGGTTGGATAATCTTGACCTATCTTCCTTAAGTCTGCAAATGCATACTTTTCCTGTTTGCATCTGCTATTGGACATTAGTAGTGATAGAGAAGTTTTCATTTCAGTTTTTGTACTTTTAACCTTTTTAGATCTTGGTTTGGTCATTTTAAAGTAATATCTTTTGTCATGTTCTTTGTGAAGACATCATTCTCATATTTCCCTTTAGTTCTTTTGATGTGTTTTATTTTAAATATGCTTTTTGAACCTGTTTAATATAGTTGATTTAAAGTCATTTGTCTAATAAGTCTAACACTTGTGTACAAACTTTCATGTTTCTCTGTAGCTCTTAAAACTTTTTTGTTGTTGAAAAGGGCAATTTTAAGCATTGAGCTTGTTTTTGAAATCCTATTCTTCCCTCACCAGGAAGAATTATTTGCTATTATTAAAAAATTAAAATATTATTGTTTGCCATTGCTTTTGAGATTTTTGTTTGTTTTTTGATTAGTGAATCAAATAATTTTTGGAAACAATTCTTTGAAGTCTATATATTTGGCCACTGACGTCCCTGTTTGATTGGCTTTGTTAGCTAAGATTGGACAGAGCTTTTCTTAAACCTAAACCTGGGAATCAGCAAGCTGGGCTTTTCCCTGCAATTTCTATGTGCATTGGGGCATAAACCTTCAACACTAAGCCAGGCAGTTGAGTACTCCACCTTAGCTTTCGTTTCCACAGTTTTTCTTTTATTTATTTATTTATTTATTTATTTATTTATTTATTTATTTATTTTATTTTAAAACTTTTCATTTAGAAAAAATTTCAAATTTACAAAAAGTTGCAAGCATAAAAATAGTATATATTTATTTATTTATTTATTTTAAAACTTTTCATTTAGAAAAAATTTCAAATTTACAAAAAGTTGCAAACATAAAAATAGTATAAAGAACACCTTTTCTTTCTTTCTTTTTTTTTTTTTTTATTAAGTCCTTCGTACATAGATCATAAATACATTTATGCCATTATGGGATTCAGTGTGTTGAATTAGTAGGAGTGCATACATCCTACTAATCAACATAGCCTTCACCTCATTTACCCAATTATAGCATTAAGACATTTGTGTTCTACACCTGATCCCAACTTGTACTTGGAATGTGCTCCACACAATCCTATCCTTCCCTTCCCTTCCCTTCCCTTCCCCTCCCCCCCCCTCTTTCTTTCTTCTCTTTTCTTTCTTCCTTTCCCCTCCCTCCCTCCCTCCCTTCCTTTCTTTTCTTTCTCTCTTTCTTTCTTTCTCTCTTTATCTCTCTCTCTTTGTCTTTCTCTTTCTTCTCTTTCTTTCTTTCTCTTTCTTCCTTTCCCTCTCCCTCTTCCTGTCCCCCCCTTCCCTCCCTCTCTTTCTCTACCTCTCCCTCTCTCTCTCTCTCCCCCTCTCTCTCTCCCCCTTCCCTCTCTCTCTCCTCTTTTCTTTTCTCTTCCCCTCCCCTCCCCTCTATCTCTCCTCTTTTCTTTTGCCTTCCCTTCCCCTCCCCTCCCCTCCCCTCCCCTCCCCTCCCCTCTCTTCTCCTTCTTTTCTTTTCTCTCCATCTGTTGCCCTGAGTAGAGTGCTGTGACACTACAGCTCACTGCAACCTCCAACTCCTAGGCTCAAGTGATTCTCCTGCCTCTGCCTCCCAAATAGCTGGGACTACAGGCGCCTGCTATAATGCCCAGCTATTTTTTGTTGCAGTCATCATTGTTGTTTGGCACCCCGGGCTGGATTTGAACCCGCCAGCTCAGCTATGTGTGGCTGGCGCCTTATCCTCTTGAGCCACAGGCACGGAGCCACACAGTTTTTCTTTTCAGATTTTTGGTTAGCCTATTGTTTGTTCCAGCTCTAATTTTCCAGCTCAGCCAATCAGAACGTTTAAAACAATTATTTTTAAATGTTTAATACCATCACTTCGTGGGAAAGAGTTTTTGTTCTGGGCCAGCTCTTAGGTCAAATAAAGACAGCCTTGCCATTATAGTCTGACAGGGATTCCCTAAACATGTGAAATAATAATAGTTCTTTGAGAATGAAGCTAGATGCTTTCACCCTGTTCCAGCCCACCCCTGGTTGCCTGTCGGTTTTTTATTTTATTTTATTTATTTATTTATTTTTTTTGAGACAGAGCCTTAAGCTATTGCTGTGGTAGAGTGCCATAGTGTCACAGCTCACAGCAACCCCCAACTCCTGGGCTCAAGTGATTCTCTTGCCTCAGCCTCCCAAGTAGCTGGGACTACAAGCACCCGCCACAATGCCTAGCTAATTTTTGGTTGTAGTTGTCATTGTTTGCGAGACCTGGGCTGGATTTGAACCTGCCAGCTCTGGTGCATGTGACTAGTACCCTAGCCACTTGAAATACAGGCACCGAGTCCATCATCTGAATCTTAAATAAGAGACAAACTCAAATCAAGGGACAGTCTACAAAATAATTGACTTGTACTTAAAATCAGTGTCAAGAAAGACACATAAAGGCTGAGGAATTCTTCTAGATTAAAGGAGCTAAACAGAAGTGACAACTCAATGTAGTGTACTGATTCATGATCCAAGGGGAAAATAGCTATGAAGAGAACAATGTGGGAATAATTGGTGCAGTGTAAATATGTTTGCTTTGATTTATTGGTGTTTAAGCTTCTGATTTTGATAATCTCACATGGTTATGTAAGAAAATGTTCTTATTCTTAGAAAATGTATATAGTATTTCCAAACTTAAGTACTTTAGTGGGAAAAATATAGAAAGAATGGTTAAAAAATAGGCCAAAGTGTTAATTATTAGTGAGTGACCCTTTTATGGGAATTCATTATAATATTCTTGCCTTTTTGAGCTTGAAATTGTGTCAGAAATAGGAAATTACCCCCAAATAATAAGGATTAATATTTTAATATGTCCTACTTTATCAATTCTAAGATATCCCTTAAAAATATTTTGACATATATATTTTTATCTTTGTAGTTTTTAACACCCTTCTCCAGTAGAAAATATAGTATACGGTATATTCTTACAGCTTGCTCCTGTCTGGAGTTCACACCATAGAATTCAAGAGCTTCCTTATTTCTTTCAATTGCTGCTTAATACTTTATTGAATAGATACTATGCTTTCCTCACCCAATCTCCTATTGGTCAACTTTGTTTTCCCTCTTTGTATTACAAATAGTGTTGCAATGAGTAGTGGTTTGTATCTGTCATCTTTCCTGATGTGTATTTAGTACAAGAAATGGATGTGCTAGGGTTAACGGGGAAGTAAATGCATGTATAATTTTGTCAGGTATCACAAAATTTTTCTCCATGAGGATTGTTCCAATGTGTATAACTACCAGCAGAAAGAGTACCTATTTCCCCATACACTTGCTCATAGAGTATATACCAGTCTTGAATGGTGAGACATGGTGTCTCTTTCAGGTTTTAATTGCTGGGGAGTATTTGAATTGAGGTACATTTTAAAATGATGTTTCAGAGGGCTACTTGTGTCCTTACATTTGAAATATCTTTAATTGTTTTGAGCATCTTTTGGAGATTACTGATATTACTACTTCTTACTCTAAAACCGGTAAGTAGACCCACACCTTTAGGAGCATATCTTTCCCTTTTCCATTCTCTATTAGTACAGTCTCGTGTTTAAACTGGGGGTATATGTTCTGAGAAATGTGTTGTTAGGTAGTTTCATTGTTGTGCGATAATTATAGAATATACTTAAACCTAAATAATGTAATGTACTACATTTCTGGGCTATGTGGAATAGTTTATTATTCTTAAGCTCCAAACCTGTATAGCCATTACTGAATTTACTGAAAACGATTACAGTATAATGGTAAGTATCTGTATATCTAAACCACTGGTTCTCAACCTTCCTAATGCCGTGGCCCGTTAATATAGTTCCGTTGGGTTGCAACCCACAGGTTGAGAACCGCTAATCTAAATACAGAAAAAGTACAGTAAAAAAATACAGTATTAATGAACAGGACCACTGCTGTACGCATAACTGCTTTGTTGACTGAACTGTCACTGTATGGTGCATTACTATATTTTTCCTTCTGGCTCCAGTAGATGTAAAACACCTTATAACATTTGTAGTCCCATGTTTGAAGCACTATTTGGTGTTGGCACAGGCAAAAATAAAAGACACAGAGTTTCACTCTGTTGCCCAAGCAACCTCAAATTCCTGGTTTCAAGTAGACTTCCTCCCTCAGCCTCCCAAGTAACTGGGATTACAGGAACCCACCACAACACTTGGCTAATTTTTCTAATTTTAGTAGATAGTGATCTCGCTCTTGCAATTTTCCTGCCTTGGCCTTGCAAGGGTGCTGGCTGGTATCACAGGTGTGAGCCACTGCACCCAGCCACAAGTAAAAATGTTCATGGGTTTAGCTGTAGGGATTTAAGGTAATTACAGACTTAGGTAGTACAGTTAGCACTCTAATTTGCCTTTTGTTTTTTTTTCCCCCCAAAGACAGAGTCTCAAGATGTTGCCCTGTGTAGCGTGCTATGGCATCATAGCGCAAAGCAACCTCCAGTTCATGTTCAAGCCATCCTTTTGCCTCAGTTTTTCTGTTTTTAGTAGAGATGTGCATCTCGCTTTTTCCTCAGACTGGTCTTGAACTCTTGAGCTCAAGCAGTCCACCTGCCTTGGCCTCCGAGAGTGCTAATGCTAGGATTACAGGTGTGAGCCACTGTGTCCAGCCTGCCTTTTTTTTTTTTAAACATATGAAACAACTTATCTGAGTGGCCTTATTTATTTATTTATTTTGAGACAGTATCTTGCTCTGTCACCCAAGCTGGAGTACAGTGGCATTATTATGGTTCACTGCAATCTCACACTCAGGCTCAAGTGAAGCAGTCTGACATATAGCTAGGACTACAGGATAATATTTAATGAAAAAATATATATTTTTTTTAGAGATGGGGGTCTCACTATGTTGCCCAGGATGGTCTTGGACTCCTGGTCTCAAGTAGTCCTCCCTCCCTGGCTTCCCATAGTGCTAAAATTACGGGTGTAGCTACTGTTCCCAGCCATACTTCTACAGTTTAATGACAGTAGTAAAGTTCTGAATTCCGGAGGGGTTATTTAAAATAGTAGTTATCAAGTTCATGTAGAACTTCTGAGTACAAGGAGTCTCATAGTTTTATGAAGCATAGATGTTGAGTGTCTTACTTGAAATGCTTGGGGCCAGAAGTATTTCAGATTTTGGATTTTTGGATTATTTTACACTACTTATTTGCTAGTTATGCATCTCAAATTCAAAGATCTAAAATCTGAAATACTCATTGGAGCATCATGTCACCACTCAAAAAGTTTCTGATTTTAGAGCATTCTAGATTTGGAATGCTCAGCCTGTGCTAAGAACCTAAGATAGGAAAGTCAGTTTTTATGTCAAAATTTATCCTACTTTATATTTGTTTTAGAGGTCAGTCACTTCTTACAAAATGTAGTTATTGCCTAGGTATGGTACATTTATCTTTATTTAATATCTTTGACTATAACATAACTAGTGTAAAAATTGCTTGCCAGTTTGCTTTGCTGTGTCTGGATTTGGACATACGTTATGATAGAATGTTCGAAGATACGGAATGTTTCTTGGAGAATTTTAAAGTATATTAATTGTATTATACTCAGGCAGAAATTTAGTCATGTGTTCCAGTAAGTTTTCTTTATTAGAAAATCAAATTGGTTTATGTAAGTGTTCTGGGGAATAGCAAGTAATTCTGTTACTTCTCTTTGTAGGAGTGTTTCTCAGGAGTTATCAGAGACCATTCTGACCATGGTAGCCAATTGCAGTAATGTTATGAATAAGGCCAGACAGCCACCACCTGGAGTTATGCCAAAAGGACGCCCTCCCAGTGCTAGCAGCTTAGATGCCATTTCTCCTGTTCAGGTAAATGAGTGCTACAATTGCTACATCTGCATTTGTTCACAGACTTGGAATAGAATAAGCTTCTACAGCGTCATTAATAAATTGTCTAAATTTATTATATTAGAGATAATTGCATGTCTTGTATCCACTTATATTTTAAAAGAGATCCATAAATAGGTATTGTAGTTGAGAATTTTAATCATGAAATAGAATGTGTCTGAGAGTAAAGATGCAAACAAAACTATTTAGGTAACTGGAACGGTTTCTTTTTAAATTAAGTATGACATATACTCTGGAGAAATAAGCACTGCCTTTGAACCTGATGTGTCTTGTTTGTAGCTTCACGGGCCAAGCAACAGTGCTAGAGCATAACGACTTGTTATAACTGGGGCTCTTCAGCTCTCAACTGAACTGCTCTTTTAAAAACAAGGTACATTTAAGTTACTCCCTGACATCGACCACCCCCTTCTTTCTGGGAGCAACATACTGCGCTTCTATTTTCAGCTGCATTGAATGGCAGTTTGGGGTTTAAGGAAAGAAAGAGACACTTAGTGATTCTTCAGTGCCTACTTTATAAAAGGCATTGCATTAGCTTGTCATTTTCTATAATCATGAAGCCGTGTAGTAGTACCACACACTGTAAGAAGCTTGGATGTGTAGTTATTAGATATTTTAAAAAATATTTTGATGGATAGCATACCTTGTTTTTGTTTTCATAATCAGAGCTGATCTTCCCCATCTCCCATAGTTCTCAAATTTTAACTACATTTATTTCTAATTTTTAATGTTTTCATTTGTGTTGAAAGTTAAGTAACTTAGCTTAAGATACTTGTTTTAAAATGGGTTATTTGAAATCGCAAGGACTTAATGTAATAACTGTCCCATGTCATTGCTAAATGTTTAGTGGTATAGCTATGGAGTAATTTATCTTAAGTATTTACTCTTGAGGTTTTGTAGCTCTCTTCTTATGGCTCTGGTATAGCTCGAGCATCCCTAATCTGGAAATCTGAAATGCTCCAAAACCTGAAACTTTGGTCACTGACATTGACACCACATGTGGGAAATTCCACACCTTACCTCATGATATGTGTGAAGCCAAAACACAATCATAACTTTATTCATGCACAGAATTATTAGCAATATTATTATATAAAATTATCTTCTATTTAGATGTATAAAGGTATATATGAAACACAAATGAATTTTGTGTTTAGACTGAGACCCCACTCCCAAGATATCGCATATACACAAAATTTTAAAATATGGGGAAAAAAAGAGAAATTTGAAACACTTCTAGTACCAAATATTTTCCATAAGGGATACTCAACCTGTACTTTGGCAATGTCTAACTCTTTAAACCCTATTCCACATATGACATAATAAGAAAAATAACTGGCACATTTGACTTTAACATTGGGACATAAATATTGTTATGATTGTGTGGGTGTTGTAGTTTGCTTATTAAAAAGTAAAAGCTATTGCTAAAGATTGCTTTACCTGTGTGACGTCCTTGACATACGTGTAATACATTTTTATAATGTTTTTCTTTAGATTGACCCTCTTGCTGGAATGGCATCTCTTAGTATAGGTGGTTCAGCTGCCCCTCACACTCAGAATATGCAGGGTTTTCCTCCAAATTTGGGTTCTGCATTCAGTACCCCTCAGTCACCAGCAAAAGCATTTCCACCCCTTTCAACCCCAAATCAGACAACAGCTTTCAGTGGTATTGGAGGACTTTCATCACAGCTTCCAGGTAAGGAGGTTGTGAGTGGGAACATGGATTATTTTTGTGAGTTTCATTGTGCCTTAATGTACGGTAGGGGTTTGGAGCCACTGCAACAAGCATAGCTGCTTGGCGGCGCCTATAGCTCAGTGTGTAGGGCTCCAGCCACATACACTCAGCCTGGACCTGCCAAACAACAATGACAACTGCAACAACAAAAATAGCCGACCCTTGTGATGGGCACCTGTAATCCCAGCTACTTGGGAGGCTGAGGCAAGAGAATCGCTTAAGCCCAAGAGTTTGAGGTTGCTGTGATGCCACGGCACCATAGCAAGGGTGACATAGTGAGACTTTGTCTTTTAAAAAAAAAAAAAAAAAAAAAAAGCTGCGTAAATGAAGTTGTGTAAGCTGCTTCATCCTTTAAAGTTGGGAAGAGAGAAACATATTAGTACATTCAGTTAAGTGTAATTGGAATAAAGAATTAGGATATTTGAGTTGTAAAGTTGGTCGAATTATTCAGTAACAATTCTGCATTACCAAGTGATAGTATGAACAGTAACTCTGTTAATTATGTATTCGAAAGAGCTTAGATTAAGAAATCACAGCTTTATGAATTATTTGGGTTGGTATAACAAAGGTAGAAAGATCTACCTGTGCATCTTAGATTCAGACATAAATTATGACTGCTTTATACTTCACAAACCTTGAAAATGATAATAGATTCCTAAATCTTTTCAATTTTTTAAAAGTATTTTGGTTCATAACTTTACATTGAAATAAAGGCTGTTGTTTTTTCTGCTTGTGCCTACTTTAAGCTTTCTGTATTTTTTATGATTACAAGTTACAGTACTAAAACCTAAGGACTGAAATGTCATGATTCTGTAATCTAGTTAATACTGCTGCTGGTTTTTGGTTCAAGCCTTCATGAATCACTTAAACCAAAGTTACTGTACTTATTAAGACCTTCCTAGCAAAGCTCTATTATTAATATTCTGTTGGTTGAGAGGAATAAAGAAGTTCTGACTCATCATGAAATTCTCCAATTTTAATCTCTGAGAAAGGCAAGCTAGCCTCTCTTTATTTTGTCTACTTTAGATAGGCTGGTATGTGCCTTGAGAGTGTGTATGCATTGCCATTTTTGCGTATTATTGAGAAATTAAATTTTAAAAGCTAAAGAAAATTTGGCATTATTTTTGCATACTCTTGCTAGTTTTCATTCTCTATAAAATTGACTAGATGTATAATAAGGGAATTAAGAAAGACCCTGACTTTTAAAACTAACTTATACTGAGATGTGAATGAAGTCAGGTATATGAATAATGATAGGGCTTTTGGCTGGCTTCATTCTCTCTAGTAGGTGGTCTTGGCACAAGCAGCCTGGCTGGTATAGGAACTGGGACTCTGGGACTCCCTGCTGTGAATAACGACCCTTTTGTACAGAGGAAACTGGGCACCTCTGGACTGAACCAGCCTACATTCCAGCAGAGTAAGATGAAACCTTGTAAGTGGTAGTGTTGTCTGTGATTGTGAAGTGTGACTGAAGCACATACATTTTTTTTCAATTGTCTTATTTGTTGTCCCTAGAATTAATATGAACAAAATACTGATTTATCTTAATATATTGTTAGTAGGGCCATGTGTTCATGTGCCTCCTTGACTAGTGGGAATAAATTCATGAATTTCAACTGTTTAAAATTAGAGGTATATTCCTGCTTTTGCTCTGGATTCCCAGAAAAAAGTAGTGGTTAATAGGAGGCAGCAACCTGACAATGTTTTTCTAAAAGTAAGAAGTGGGTATGGTAAAGAGAAGAGATTTAAATATATAAGTATAAATCTTGTACTTAATGTTAAAATTTGTTGGGGTTTTTTTTTTGTTTGTTTGTTTTTTTTTCCTTTTTTTTAACAAGTCAGGACCAAACACGAAAATTCTGATTTCTGTTTTCAGCTTGGTAGGTTACAAAGTAAATAGTTGTTTTAAGGTTATGGCTTTATAATATATATACTCTTATGTCATAAATATTGCCACATAACATATACATATGATATAGTATGAAACCAGTTTTTAAACCTTCACCTCCTTAGTATTTTCACTGTCCTAACTAAAGAGAGAGAAGTCAGTACAAAGGTATATTGACTTACAAGCTTGTGTCATTGTGTCTTGATGCTGTTAGTGTGAAAGACGTTGTCTGAATGTTATGTTTTGTAGCATGCTTTGTGTTTATATCAGTCTGCCATGCACACGCATTGATAATGCTTATATGTTAAATGCAATTTTTATTACAAAGCAAGTAAGGACTTGTTAACCTCTACTGAGGTTGTATTAAGGGTAAGTGCATTATGAGTTTGATGCTAGTTAACTTTTGTAATAAGTCTCAATGAAGAAAATGTTAAAGTGGAACTAAGGCAATTTTGTTAAAGTTGTATTATGTCTTTACCTAGAACATATCACTTGACTACTTAATACTAAACTTTATATAATTTCTTATTTTTTTCTTTAAAGTTACTTACACTGGTCTCTCTGGCTCGGTATTTTATGAGAGAGTAGAGGAAGGGCTTAAGTGCTTACAGATTACTTTTCTTTTTCCAACAGCGGACTTGTCTCAGGTGTGGCCAGAGGCAAACCAGCACTTTAGTAAAGAGATAGATGATGAAGCAAACAGCTATTTCCAGCGGATATATAATCACCCACCACATCCAACCATGTCTGTCGATGAGGTGAGTGTCTGGGATGATCTAATTATTTATTGTTTTAGGCCAGTCTTACGCACCCTTTTCCAGGTTTATAGAAATCTAGCTCAAAGTGTTTTGATGTATTTATGTATCTTTTGAAACCTTAATATTAGTTTTCAGTTAACAGTCTTCTATTAAGAATATTTGAGGTAAGTTCTTAGTAATGGATTCCTTTTTGTGTGTGTTGTTTTTGTCTTTTCCAGGTATTAGAAATGCTGCAGAGATTTAAAGACTCTACTATAAAGAGGGAACGAGAAGTATTTAACTGTATGCTAAGGAACTTGTTTGAAGAATATCGGTTTTTTCCTCAGTACCCTGATAAAGAGTTACATATAACAGCCTGCCTATTTGGTGGGATAATTGAAAAAGGACTGGTCACTTACATGGCACTGGGTCTGGCCCTGCGATATGTTCTTGAAGCCTTACGCAAGCCTTTTGGGTCCAAAATGTATTACTTTGGGATTGCTGCACTAGATAGATTTAAAAATAGGTAAGTGGGCTAAGTTACCTACAAAACTTTCGTTTCTTAATAGAAGGAGCAGTAATACCATTTATCAATTACTGGGTGTCAGGCCTCATTATTATACATATACTAACAAATCTGACAGTGACTGTATGAAATAAAAGGAGGAAAAGAAAACATTGCAGTTTACTATAATTATCAAGTAAGTTGTAGGAAAACTAAAATGAGATAGTAGGGTTTTTTTGTTGTTGCTGTTTATTAGGTATACTGTACTATATATGCAGTACAAGTCACCGCTTTTTGATATCCAATTTTGACAAACTTACGCAGTTGTGTAGCAAATATCACAATTAAGAAAGTGAATATTTTCACACTTTCCACCACTCCTAGTCTGTGGTAATTGCTGATTTCTATAGTTTTATCTCTAAAGTTTTTCCAGAGTCTTTTAAATTGAATCAAACTATATGTTTTTTTAAGTCTGATGCTTTTGAGATTTATTCATGTTACTGCATGTTTCATTAGTTCCTTTTTATTGCTACTTAGTATTCTGTTTGCTAGATGGACTACAAATTGTATTTCCATTCACATGTTAATGAAAATTCAAGTTGTTTTCGTATAGCAGTTTGAGGTTATTTGAATCTAATTTAAGGTAAAACATGACCTTTTAAAAGCAAAGATAATGCCTTATTTTTTGATACAAAATGAGTGAAATTCACAAATATTTTCTTCTTCTACTTAACATCATTTGGCATTCTATACAAATAAGTTAGTCCTGAGGAAAATGGCCTACATTAGCACTTGAACAAAAGTTGTTAGTAGTGCTGCTTTTCTCCTCACAAGAAATGATGACTGAATGAATGTTTTTGTTGGCAGATTGAAGGACTATCCCCAGTATTGTCAGCATTTGGCATCTATCAGTCACTTTATGCAATTTCCACATCATTTACAGGAAGTAAGTGTCTTCAATACCTAAAACTCAAATAGCTATCTAGTAGTTGGAAGGTTTACTTATTTTGATTTGTTTGGAGATTTGCTAGGAATGGTATTAAGATTTCTTAATGATTAGCATGATCTAAGTGTACGTGTTGCCTGCGCATTTTGTGGCTTGTTACTAAAACATAAAAAATGTCATTCTTGGATTTTCTAAGCCAGCAGGTTTGCTTGATTATCAAAGCTTTTACTAGTTCTTTTAGCAAGACAGTGCTATTGAAGTGTTTTATTGTTATTAAGAGAATCTTTATGCTAATATGTAGAGAAATCCTGCCTGATTCTAAAGGAATTGGAGTGTAGGAATCTTGAATATAAAACAATAAAACTTTGTTTTAAATGTTAATACAATTCAAAACTGTTATACCTAAGACTTAGACCAATATCTTTTTTCTTTTTTTTTTTTTTAATTGTTGGGGATTGATTGAGGGTACAAGAAACCAAGTTACATTGATAGCATTTATTAGGTAAAATTCCTCTTACAATCATGTCTTGCCCCCAAAAGGTGTGGCACACACCAAGGTCCCACCCCCTCCCTCCTTCCCTCTCTCTGCTCTTCGTCCCCCCCCCCTTTTATCTCTCTCTGCCCTCCCCTTCCCCCACCCCCACCATTTCCTTAATTATCCTCATATCAAAATTGAGTACATTAGGATTCATGCTTCTCCATTCTTGTGATGCTTTACTAAGAATAATGTTTTCCACTTCCATCCAGGTTAATACAAAGGATGTAAAGTCTCCATTTTTTTAATGGCTGAATAGTATTCCATGACACCATGTACATATACCACAGTTTATTAATCCATTCCTGGGTTGATGGGCATTTAGGCTGTTTGTACATTTTGTCAATTGTAAATTGAGCTGCAACAAACAGTCCAGTGCAGGTGTCCTTATGATAAAAGGATTTTTTTTCCCCCTGGGTAGATGCCCAGTAATGGGATTGCAGGATCCATGGGAGGTCTAGCTTGAGTTCTTTGAGGGTTCTACATACTTCCTTCCAAAAAGGATGTATTAGTTTGCAGTCCCACCAGCAGTTTGCAGTCTCTCCACATCCACGCCAGCATCTGCAGTTTTGAGATTTTGTGACGTGGGCCATTCTCACTGGGGTTAGATGGTATCTCAGGGTGGTTTTGATTTGCATTTCTCTAACAAATAGGGATGATGAGCATTTTTTCATATGTTCGTAAGCCATTTGTCTGTCTTCTTTAGAGAAAGTTCTATTCATCTCTGTTGCCCATTGATATATGGGATTGTTGGCTTTTTTCATGTTGATTAACTTGAGTTCTCTATAGATTCTAGTTATAAATCTTTTGTCTCATTCAAACTATGCAAATTTCCTTTCCCATTGTGTAGGTTGTTCGTTTGCTCTGGTTGTTGTCTCCTTAGCTGTACAGAAGCTTTTCAGTTTAATTAAGTCCCATTTGTTTATTTTTGTTGTTGCAATTGCCATGGCAGTCTTCTTCATGAAGTCTTTCCCCAGGCCATTATCTTCCAGTGTTTTTCCTATACTTTCTTTGAGGATTTTTATTGTTTCATGCCTTAAATTTAAGTCCTTTATCCATCTTGAATCAATTTTTGTGAGTGGAGAAAGGTGTGGGTCCAGTTTCTGTCTTTTACATGTGGATATCCAGTTCTCCCAGCACCATTTATTGACTAGGGAATCTTTCCCCCTAATCGAAGATTAGGTGGTTGTAAGACGTTAGTTTCATTTCCTGGTTTTCTATTCTATTCCAAATGTCTATGTCTCTATTTTTGTGCCAGAACCATGCTGTCTTGACGGCTATGGCTTTGTAGTACAGCCTAAAATCTGGTATGGTGATGCCCCCAGCTTTATAATTACCAAGAACCTGCCTTAGCTATATGGGGTTTTTTCTTGTTCCATACAAAATGCAGAATCATTTTGAAAGTACAATGTTTGTATTTAATAATAATGGCATTGGATAGGTAGATTGCTTTGGGAAGTATAGACATTTTAACAGTGTTGATTCTTCCCAGCCATGAGCATGGTATGTTCTTCCATTTGTTAGTATCCTCTGCTATTTCCTTTCCAAGGATTTCATAATTTTCTTTATAGAGGTCCTTTACCTCCTTTGTTAGGTATATTCCTAGGTATTTCATTTTCATTGAAGCTATGGTGAAGGGAGTTGTGTCCTTAATTAGCCTCTCATCTTGATTGTTATTTGCATATACAAAGGCAACTGATTTGTGGACATTGATTTTACACCCTGAGACTTCCAGGAGTCTTGTGGTTGAGTCTTTGGGGTTCTCTTAGTATAAGATCATGTCATCAGCAAAGACGGAGAGTTTGACCTCTTCAGCTTCTATTTGGATTCCCTTTATTTCCTTGTCTTGCCTAATTGTATTGGCTAGAACTTCTAGCACTATGTTGAAAAGTAATGGTGACAGAGGACAACCTTGTCTGGTTCCAGTTCTAAGAGGAAAAGCTTTCAATTTTACTCCATTCAATAAAATATTGATAGCTTTGATCTGTTTCAGAAATGTGCCACCTATGCCTACACTCTTCAGTGTTCTAATTAGAAAAGGATGCTGGATTTCATTGAATGCTTTTTCTGTGTCTATTGAGAGGATCATATGGTCTTTCTTTTTGCTTCTGTTAATATGGGGGATAACGTTTATGGACTTGCGTATGTTAAACCATTCTTGCATCCCTGGGATGAAATCTACTTGGTCATGATGTATGACTTTTTTGATGATAAGCTGTAATCTCTCAACTAGGATTTTGTTGAGAATTTTTGCTTCTATATTCATTACTGAAATTGGTCTGAAATTCTCCTTTTTAGTTGGATCTTTTCCTGGTTTTGGTATCAGGGCGATGTTTGCTTCATAGAACGTGTTGGGGAAGATTCCTTCCTCCTCAATTTTTTGGAATAATTTCTGCAGTACAGGAATAAACTCTTCCTTGAAGGTTTGGTAGAATTCTGGTGTGAAGCCATCTGGACCAGGACATTTTTTTTAGAAGCTTTTTTATCGTTTCTTTAATCTCAGTGCATAAAATTGGTCTGCTTAGAAGCTCTATTTCTTCCTGGCTAAGTCTTAGGGAGAGGGTGTGATTCCAAATATTGATCCATTTTCTTCATATTGTCAAATTTCTGGGCATAGAGTTTCTGGTAGTATTCAGAGATGATCTCTTGTATCTTTGTGGGATCAATTGTTATTTCCCCTTTATTTTTTCTGATTGAGGTTACGAGAGATTTTACTTTTCTGTTTGTAGTTATTCTGGCCAAAGGTTTATCTATTTTATTTACTTTTTCGAAAAACCAACTCCTTGTTTCATTAATTTTCTGAATGATTCTTCTGTTATCAATTTCATTGATCTCTGATTTAATTTTGGAGATTTCTTTTCTTCTACTGGGTTTAGGCTTAGATTGTTCTTCTTTTTCCAATTCCATAAGATGGCTTGTGAGTTTGTTGATGTGGTCTCTTTCTGTTTTTCTAATGTAGGCATCTAAAGTGATAAATTTTCTTTTCAAAACTGCTTTTGCAGTATCCCACAGGTTTTGGTAGCTTGTGTCGTCATTGTTGTTATGCTCAAGGAAGTTAGTGATTTCCTGTTTTATTTCTTCCTGCACCCATCTGTCATTCAACAGAAGGTTGTTTATTTTCCATGCCTTTGT
>CAUYPK010164588.1:0-40958 GCA_963574355.1 Loris lydekkerianus | reverse complement strand
ATTTTCATCACACTGGTTAACATAGCCTTCCTGGCATTTTCTTAGTTATTGTGTTAAGACATTTATATTCTACATTTACTAAGTTTCACATGTACCCTTGTAAGATGCACCGCAGGTATAATCCCACCAATCACCCTCCCTCCGCTCATCCTTCCCCCTCCCTCTCTTCCCTCTCCTCCTTCCCCCTATTCTTGGGTTATAACTGGGCTATAGCTTTCATATGAAAGCTATAAATTAGCTTCATAGTAGGGCTCAGAGGTACTTCCAGTTTCTGAACCACCGATGCTGACACCAGCCTTTGATGGACCACCCTGTCTTCCACGAAGAAACCCAAAGAACCTTCACAGCTTACCAGGGCTGGGGAGAATATATGACCCAGCCCCTGTGACTCACTGCCCCCCAACCCAGCAGCTTTTCCCTGGGGATGCTGACAGAGCCAGGCATAGCGTAGTGAATTCTTACAATCACATATTGCTGATCATCCATTTAAAATACACACTTAGCCTCCTCATAGCAGAAGCAGGGCTCGTTCTCATGGGAGTTTCCAACTCGCAGCTTCTCCCCGTTCCTTAGTACCATACTCAACCCTCCCTGGTGAGCACTTCCTCCTGGGGCAGCGAGATGCAGCCTGGTTCTCTGCTGACCCACACCCCACATAGACTGTGCAGATACGCCACTGTGACTATGTCCTGGTCACAGAGTGACCTCTGGGACTCACGTCTACTTGTTTTTTGCTTTTCAACCCACTGATTGAAACTCCCCAGGGGAAACCTGTTAGGCCAGTGCCCTGAATATCAGTACAGGCACTGGCCCATGGGTGCCCGCCTCCCTCTCTCCACGTGCTCCCTGATGTTTGCGTGTGTGGCTTTGGGAATACCAGGACACATAATGAAATCTTTATGTCCATCTATGACTCTTTTTTTTTTTTTATATATATAGAGACAGAGTCTCCCTTTATGGCCCTTTGGTAGAGTGCTGTGGCATCACACAGCTCACAGCAACCTCCAGCTCCTGGGCTTAAGCGATTCTCCTGCCTCAGCCTCCCGAGCAGCTGGGACTACAGGCGCCCACCACCTGGCTATTTTTTTGTTGCAGTTTGGCCGGGGCTGGGTTCGAACCTGCCACTCTCGGCATATGGGGCCGGCGCCCTATCTTATGACTGTTCTAATCATCAAAGGGTGCTCTCCATCTGAAAGATCCCAAACTAAGACACACGGGAAACAGTGGCCTGAGGTGGGGGAGCCACTTTCCAATCTTTCCTGAGTCTCGAACCCTTCGCACAGCCTTGAGGTCACTCAGCAGCTACCAGAAGGGAGTGAAAACTCCCATAAAGTCACCCCGGAGAGGGGTGGTTAGAAGGCTAGAAGGAATGCACTCTGGGGGGGGGGGGGTCAGCTTCAAGGCCACGGGGTGCAGGATAAGGATAGCCCCATGGGGACAGACAGATGACAGCACGGTCCTTAAAGATTTTTCTGGCATCCACTTGGATGGCCTGGCTAGCTTGCTGTCAACCTGAATGTCCCAGGCACACAATAAGCAGAGTGAACCCAGTGAATAAAAACTGCGGCAGCCAGGCTTCAGAGCCCAAAAGCCAAGTCATGCCAAGTTCATCGCTGCTTCCTGCCCAGTGAAAGGGGCCGCAGCATCGTGGTCCAGCACATAAGTACTGCAGCCACCTGCCTGAGTTCAGATTCTGACTTCCCCACCTACCAGCTGTGTGATTCTGGACACATTTCTTAACTTTTCTGAGCCTCAGTTTTCTTATCTATAAAATGGAGATGACAATAACTCCCACCTACTAGGGTTGTGGTAAGGGTTAAATTGATATTATATGAGAACAGTGACTGGCATGTAGTCAATGCCACCACATAAGTGGGGTTGCTATTATGTTTCTTTGTGAATAGCATCCCACACTTTATGTAGCATGTAAAGCATCCAAATTCTCTTTATATTTGTTGTCTCAAACACAAACGTTTACACTTTGTTCATGTGTCCACTGGACTGTGAGCCTTATGTAGGCAGGGAATTTTTTAGCTGTTTTGTCTATTGCTGTATTCTTGAAGCCTAGAATAATATTCTTGAAGCCTGGTACTAATTTGATGTTCAATAAATATTTTCTAACTGGATACATGAATGAATGAATTAATTCAACACATTCATTGAAAACCTATTATATGCCAAGCACTCTGGATTCAATGGGTAAAACTATGGTACTTGTCCATTGAAAAAGACATCAACTGCTATTATATTTTTTAAGTGATGAAATGTATTATTCTGGGAACTAGCAGTCATGATATCAGTGGTTCTCAACATTCATTTTGCCCCCATGTCCCCAAGGGACCAGACCCAACTGAAGTAGGAACGGTGGCACTCCATATCAGGGAGCCTTCCCAGCAAGGGCTGGAAGGAAGGACTGGGAGGCTCGTACTCTCGAGAATCAGTGCAAACATTTACTCTGTTGGCAACATGAATGTCTATCATCTACTGGGTACTATTACAGGTTTTGTTTGTTTTTTTACTATTATATCTTAAATTAACCAGTTCCACCTTTCCATGGCATCTTCTCTGCCCTCGTCTTTTTTTTTTTTTTTAATTTATATAAATTTATGAAGTACAAGTGTAATTTTATTATATGGATAGATTGCAAAGCAGGGAAGTCAGGGCTTTTAGTGCGTCCATCACTAGGATAATGTACATTGTATCCATTAAATAATTTCTCATCATCCATCTCCTCCAACCCCCCCCCGAGTCTCTGCTGTCTAATATTCCACTCTCTGTTTTCCTGTGTGCACTTACAAATGAGAACATAGTATTTGCCTTTCTGTGTCTGAGTTGCTTTAAATAAGATAACAGCCCCCAGTTCTATCCATGTTTCTGTGACATACATGAGTTTATTCCTTTTCATGACTAAATAGGATTGCATTATGTAAATATACCACATTGGCTTTATCCCATCACCTGTTGATGGATACTTAGGTCAGTTCCCAATCTTTGCTATCATGAACGGTGCTCTGATAAACACAGGAGTTCAGGTATCTTTTTGATACAATGATGTGTTTTCCTTTGTGTATATACCCAGTAGGGGAAATGCTGGATCAAATGGGACCCCTACCTTTTAAAATTTATTTTTGTCTGAGCTTTCTGTATCTTCTAAAACAGGCTACTCCATCCTCTCATTATGTCTGACTTAGTTTTTGTTTAGGAAACCTGAACAAATTTCTCAGCAAATGGTAGATTTCCTTTCCCCAATCATTGCCCTTCATCTTGGTCCTTTGGTATCATAAACAGGGACTTGGGGATCAGAATTGAGTTTAAATTCCAGATGTGTGTTAGGGAAGTGCAATCAAAACCCCAAAGAGATACCATCTCACAGCTACTCTGATGACTAAAACAAAAACACAATGAGAAGTGATGCCCAGGAAGTGGAGAGACCGGAACCCTCAGACAATGCAGGTGGAAATGTAAGACAGTGCGTTTGTTGTGGAAAACAGTCCAACAGCTCATCAAAAAACTAAAACGTAGAGCTACCATATGCTTCATCCTCATTACAATTTCTGGACAACCATACACAGATACAATATGGGACAGTCCTTATTCCTTTGGCCCAGACAGCTTTGTGAAGCCTAGTATCAATGTGCACATCTGAAGTCCCCATTGCTTTCGTGGAAATTTTCCAGATCTCTTTGAATGCCCCAGGGGCACACTTCTTGAAGCCCACTCCAGGGATGCACTTCTGAATGTTGATGGTGCAGTCTCAGGTCATCACCTCATTGATGGCAGAACAGCCCTTCCTCTTCCTACCACCGTTCTTTGCAGGAGCCATTCTGCTGGGCCCATGTTGGAAAGGAAGCCTGAAACTCTTCTTGTTGAAATGGAGTCCCCTTACTAAATCCTTACCACACCCTGGGGAAAAAACATAATTTTATTCAAAGCTCACCAGGGATTGGCTAGTTAAAGCGTTCTGTATAGAATTCTCCCTCTGTAAAGTGCCTAATCACCTACTAATTTACCATTCATTCCTCTGGCCTATTTTTCCCACCATGAACTTGCATCAAGCCAGCTGTTACTGGATTCTGGCTTAGGTGCTGTGCTCAGTGAGGGCCAGCACCATGCTGACCACTGCCTGCAGGCAATAATAGTTCAAAGCATTTCCCCAAGATGTAAACAAAGCCTCAGATGAAACCTGCTTCTCTGACCGTCTCACTCTCAGTGATAAATTGGCTTCCCCAGCTTCCCCCCCCCCCCTCTCTTGAAAGCCCAAGCAGGGAGGCAGACAATAATCTTTTAACAGAATCCTATTTTTCAAGCCGACATTTAGCTCTTCGTGGGTCCTGATTCAGAAGCAGAAAGATGTAGGGAAGAAAAAGGCTCCGAGGACAGTGTGGAGACAGCAGCTCAAGGTGAAGTGTGTTTTGCGTGCTGGGCCAGGCGTAGAAGAGTCCTCTAGGAGTCAAGAGGCTGAGTGGAAGGAATGTTAGAGCTGCCTACTTCTCCCACCAAAAGCATTGTCTTACAGATGGGGCAGCCTGCAGTCGGGGTGCCCCAGGCCACATGGGGCAACCAGGGAGGGAACAGACCAAGGTGCAAGTGGTCAAGGGTAATCTGGAGAATTCTGGTTGTCTCAAAGAGAAAGCCTTGTTTGGAGACCACCTTTCTTTCTTTCAGACCAACACCTGTGATCTCCATTTTGCCCTACACAGCGAGGCAGGCAGCAGTGTCTAGCTGGGATTGACTAATACTGCTGGAGTTTGTTGAGGTGGAAGGTGGTGGCTTAGCCTCTATTTTGTTAGCCTCTATTTTGACCCATGATTATTCTGTCTTTTCTTTAAGATATCAATTTCAAGTTTTCCTTAATCATACATTTGTTTTTGTGTCCAAAAAGGTGAATTTTTTTAAAAAGTAGTATCTAAATAAACAAGTCACAAATGTGTCAAAAGTCTGAAAGATGAGACACACAAATCCAGTCCAAACCTATAGTAGTAGTGTAAATCACCCACCTATTCTTTTGAAACACATGCGCACACACGTAATCCCTGCCAGTGGTTGGTCCAGTCTCAGCCTGGCAGTGATGGAGAGTTTACTACCTTTCCTGTAAGTTTCTACCAATCCAGGATTAGACAGCGCCAACTATCCAAAGTGAGAAAGTAAACACACCTGTGACCTGTTAATTCTGAGAAAGTGTTTGTATAATGCTTGCCAACAACCATCCCGCCTCCCCTGCCCCTTGGGAATTGATGGGATTTGGCCATCCTTACCTGGCATATCTAGGGATGAGCTCTGTGGATCATTAGTACTCAGTAAAGGTTTCAGACTCAAGTTTAGAATGTTGTTTGGTAACTCTTAGCTTCCAACTGGAGGAAAAAAGCTTTCTCTCACTCTGGTTCTGGGGGCTGGAGCCAGGGAAGGAGACAGGGCCAGGCCAGGCTGGCTTATGCACAGGTACACCTTGTGCTGTAAGTTCTGGAGCCCAGAAGGGAGCAAGGGCTGCCTCATTTTCTGTGTAAGCCTCTGATACAGAAGCACCTTGAGCCCCCTGGGTCAGACCCTGAGCTTCTCACTGCCACACACACACACACATACACACTCTCATGAGGCTCTGCCCAGTGAGCAAAAGAGGTCACCCATTCCACACCTGTTCCATGAGGATATTCCTCGCCCATCACTTCCTGGCCTTGTCAGCATGCATTTTGAGGGATATGTGTTCCTCTTACTGCTAAGTGACCCCCAGACCCCTTCCACACCAGGCCTCCTTCCTTCCCTGTGTCCTGCTGCCCCTAGCAACTTCTTGGGCAGCTCCCAGCTGCCTCCTTCCTGAGCCCCATCCTCTCAGGCTGCAGTGTCCTCAGCTGCCCTCTCTTCTCCTTCCTGGGACTGAGGTCACAAGGCCTTTTGCTTTCACCCAGGTTTAGCTGCCAATCAGTACACATGGAGGAAGTGAGTATGACCCACAGACAGGGAGAAGTGGTAGATTCCAGTTTGCAGATAAGTCCCCTCCTGCTGGGCATTGGGGTCACCTGCCCCCCCATCCCTTTGATAACTGGAGAAGACTCCAGCACTGCGCTGTGACATTTATCCCTGCATCCTCCTCCCTCCTCCCTCCTGTGGGGCCCCCTTCTCACCCAGTAAAGGTCAGTTAAGGTTGTTCCCCTGGCAGCTCAGGAGTCCCGGAATTCACAGTTCCTTTCATACTGGCTGGCTCTCAGCACACAGATGACTGCTCTGGCCACCCCTGGGGATGGCAGGCCTGGGAAGGGCTGGGAGCACTTGGGGATTTTCAAGCCTTGGTGCTAACATCTCTAAAAAAAGTTGGATGTTTTTCTTCTTGAGCCCTTTTTTTAATTGGTCTGAAGCAAAAAAGGTAAAATGTGGCTCCTTAACCCTTTGTAGAATTTTAGACCAAAAGTAGCTCATAGTTCCCACTTCGCAGCTCAAACGTGATTCAGATCTCCTGTAATCCCTACTCTAGGATGGGAGCCACCAGTGACCAACCAGCCTGGGTGGGTACGGCCTCAGGCTATGTCCGCAAACCAACGTGGCTTGGAGGAAAGTCCTTGGAAGGTGGCAGGCTCTCTCCCCTTGCTGAGGCCCATTCACCTGGCAATCCTGGAAAAAGGAAGCCGCAAAATTCTGCATTGGGAATGCCAAGCAGACACTCCTGTAAAAGGGCACAGGAGGCGCTGTGGCTGGAATGTTGGTGCCCCATAAAATTCATATGCTAAAATCTAATCAACAGGGTGATGATTAGAGTGGGGGACTTTGGGGAAGTTGATTAGGTTAATGGCCTATAGAGAAGGTTCAGCTGGTGGAGTGGCTCATGCCTGTAGTCCCAGCACTTGGGGAGTTTGAGATGTTATACCCGAAGCAAGTGGAATAGAGAAACGCCAGCACACTGAGTCCAAGATAAGCAGGAGTTCTTTATTGGCTGGCAGTCAAGAGCAGGCTCACGCCTCAAAGTCTCTGGATGCCCAGAAGCAGGGGTACAAACTTTTTATAAGATGCTTTCAGTAAGGGAGGGAAGTCCTTAAGGCAAGATGAGTTTCATAAAAGCCAACACCTGCAAGGTATATTGCTAGCGTAAGGGGACAGCTTACAGGGGAGAGCTGTGGTTTCACAGGATTTTGCAGTTTTTGCTAAACTCTGCAGCTTTGAGCTGAGCTTAAAGGGAGAGTGCTGAAAGCCCTTAGCCAAGTCCTTAGCAAAATGCAGTAACACTAGCTCTACGTACAAAATGGAGTTCAGGCATTACAGAGATAGAAGGATCACTTGAGCCCAGGAGTTCAAGTTTAGAATTTTAGACCTGAGCTATTATCATACCACCACACTCCAGCCTAGGCAACAAGTGAAACCCCAACTCCTTCCTTCCTTCTTCCCTTCCTTCCTTCCTTCCTTCTCTCCCTCCCTCCCTCTCTCCTTCCCTCCCTACTTCTCATCCTTCCTCCCTTTTTTCCCTTCTTCTATTTAAGAAGGCAACAAATAAGGAATAAGGGCCAAACATTTAGAACTTGGAGTCAGACTTGCAGGGTTTGAATTCTGACCCACCAAGCATACGACACAGTGCATTTCAACCTTTCTGAGCCCTTGTTTACCAACTTATAAAAAAGGAATAGTAATAGTACCCACCTTGCTGGGATGCCAATAAAACTAAATAAAACAACCCACATCAAGCCTTTATCATCATTATAATTATTTACTTATTTACTGACCTTTGTAAGCGACAAAGCTAGAACTGGAGTCGAGGCTGGAGGCCAGTTCAGAGGTGGGCTCTGTCCTGAGCTGAGCTGGTGCAGTCCAGACTTCACATGGAGGGAAGGCAGAGCGTGTCACCACACTCTCCCCCCAGAATCTGAGCAAGCACCGCAGCTCCACGCTGCACTCTGCTCCCAGGTGTTAGCCCTCAAGCGGGATTTCCTTTTGCTCAGAAATCTCCTACTTGAGACAGGCCTCCTTCCTAAGCTGACCGGGAGATGCGCTGATGGGATCACCACCATCTCCTGCTGCCCAGCAGGCACCATGTTGGCCTCTTCCCTTTAGAGGCTACAGCCAAAGGGGATCTGGACAGGGTCAGATGGACGTAGGGAAAAGGACTTCTGGGCCCTCGCATCTTCCTACCAGCCTGTTAGGTTGAGAAATGGAAAGACCAAAACTGTGTATGTACATGGGAGTGTATGCGTTGTCTGTGTGTGTGTGAGAGAGAGAATCTTTACACAGTGTTACACTTGTGAGATAATTTAATCTTTACAAAACCCTACAAGGGCAAATATTTGTCTGTCTGTTTTCTGAGATAAAAAGCTGAGCCAGAGAGAGGCTAACCAATCTAGCCAGCATTGGCTGCTATTAAAGGTCTCCATGAGTTACCAGCACCCCATCAATTATTAGATGTCTGAAAAGTTCCTTGGAAAGCAATGCCTTTAATCTAGAAGGGCATTGCTGAAGTCACAGCCATGTGTCTATCCAAGAGGGTACCCCTGGGTTCCTTTCCCTTAGCCCCATCCCCAGGCATCGCCAATATGCCATCCATCCCTTCTGGAGCTACTTCCCCCAGTTGATGTTTTTTCAATGCTGGTGAGCAGACCATTATATAGAACCTCAGCATGCTGAGCACGGAGCCTGGGGCAGGATGCGCTGGGACGGGGGAGGGCAGCACAGACACAGCCAAGATGCAGAGGCTGCCTTCCTGAAGGTCAGACGCATGTGGGAGCTCAGCTGTCAGGGCTGCAGACTGAGCCAGCATTCAAGTCCATGCCTGGGAAGAATTGTTTGTTCATATTTTGGCTGTCAAAGATAATGCTTTGTAAGTTTAAGTGAGATTTTGTGTCTTAATTAATTATGATAACAGCTATCATTATGGCACTCCTGTTTGCCAGGCCCTGAGCTAAGTGCCTTATTAGCACAGACTCTATTAAGCCTCATCTTCATGGATAGCTACCCTGTGAAATAGTTACCACTCTCATCACCACCTTGTGAGAGAAAACCAAGGAGTACCAGAAGGCCACCCGGCTCAAGCGTGGTGTAGCCAGGATTTGAACCCAGGGGTGTGATTCCAGAGCCTCATGCTGAACTTTCAGTGTAAGTCCCACACTGCAAAAGACCCTGAGTCTGGGCATCACATAACAAGTGCACAATCTCATTGAAAACGCATAGGACCTACTTTCATCCAACCAGATATTGATACTTTAGTTTCTCAAATACAATGTCAAATAGCTCATCAGTTTTATGTTGCCCACTTATACTTTTATAATAAATAAATAAATCCCATAAAATTAGCTTTAACAATCAATATGAAGTAAAGCTCCTAATCATTTAGTATATGAATCCCTTGCTCACTCTCAGCTGAAGATTTTGGCCACGTTTTCATCCATAGCAGTGACAAAAGTTAAATAAACCAAGTTTTTATCTATCTGAGCCTACAGAAATCTCAGGCTGATCTCAGAGTCTTGAACTTCCTTGTTCCATTTTGTGGCTAGTTCAGAGGCCACACCTGTGGCCATCATGTGGTGCCCAAGGCAGACTGCCTAGGACAGAGGCCACGGGGCTTGAGAATACGACCCGTGTGTCCAGGTATAATCACTTCACCTCCCTGTAGCCCGATATCTTTGTCTGACAAAGGCGCTCTAGAGCCCCTGCCTGCCCAGCGCAGAGGAGATAAGACTAATCAATGCTATCACTGATTGAACACACGTGATGTGCCGGACACCTGTCCCACCTTATCTACGTTGATCGTCGAATCACCCCTGTATGGTAGGTTCTAACTGCAACCTGCATTTTACAGGAGAAGCTCAAAGGGACAAATGATTTGTCCAGGGCTAAATGTCTAGCAAATGACATGTGCATGTTCATTCTATACAAGCCCTATCATTGAATCCCCAGCATGCTTCTGGGTGCCCTACAAACACAACAGCTCTGCAGAAGGTAAGGGCCAGCAGAGAAGCTTGTCCCAGCGCCCCAGCACTTAACCTCCCAGAGCAGTCTGGGTTCCTGCCTGACCCTGTTCTCTTGGTCATAGGCTAACTCCCTAAGAAGTATGGAAGAATAATAACTAGTGTTCCATAGATCAGTAGGGCGACTACAGTTTGTAATAATCTATTGTACATTTCAAAATAGCTAGAAGAGGATAATTTGAATGTTTCTAACATAAAGAAAAGGCAAATACAAGAATATTCCAAGTATACCAATTAGATGTTTATAAATTATATGAAAGTGCTAAATTATCACATGTACCCATGAAGACACACATAAAATAAAATTTGTCAAATAAATAAAAAACCAGAGGTTTGAAAGAATCCATTTCCTCTGGTTTTAAAAGCCCATTTCTAAAAATAAATAAATAAATAAATAAAATAAAATAAAAGCCCATTTCTGCCTGGTGATGCCAGTATCTGGAAACACACTCCCTGAACTCATCAGCCAGCTTCGCGCAGCCCTCAACACAGGGCAGGTGTTGGCGAGTTTTTATTTGGGAGCCTATTAAGGTTCAGCTCCCGTGGAGGTGGGATGGGGTCCCTGGTGATGCAGGGGGGCCAGGATCAGAGGTGGCTTCTCCAGTCACCGGGCAGAATGTTTCCACACTCCTGGGCTGGCTCTGGCAGATCTGACCACCTCCTGAAATGAAGCAAGTCCTGAAACACATCAGACAGGTCCATTGCTGAGCTGCCGCGGGGAGGAGCTCACTGAGGACTTGCCCCTTCTCTGCAGCCCTCAGCCCCCAAAACTCTCACAAGTGCATTCATATAGTGTGGGGCCCCTTTCTAAAAGCTTGATGTGTATTAAGTCATCAGTCCTCGCAACCACTCTTACCCACTGTGCTAGGTTTAGTGGGGAAAGCTCTGGTTTATACATATTATTTATTAAAAATTTTTCGTTTTTTGTCTGTATTTTATTTTTTTATTAAATCATAAGCATATAGATCATGTATACATTAGTGCATTTATGGGGTACAATGTGCTGATTTCAAATAGAATTAGGAGTGTTTACATCCCACTGGTTAATATATATATCTCATCTCATTTACTTAATTATTGTGTTAAGACATTTATACTCTATACTTAATAGATCCGACACGTACCTTTGCTTTATGCACCACAGGTGTGATCCCACCATTCACCTTCCCTATGTTACCCAGGCTGGGTTGCAATTCCTGGGCTCAAGTGATATATTATATACATTTTATATCATCATATTATACAAATTAGTAATAAAATTACATGGTGAAAAATACAAAAGATAAAAGGATATAAGTTAGCCTATGTTCAGGAGGAGGTATCCTGTGATAGATTTTAAATGGAAGCCTAACAAAGCAAGTATCCAATGCACTCAATACTAATGTGAAGCCAGCAGATGATCTAATACACACCCAAACAAGAGAAAAATTCAATTCAATTCAAGTTGGGGGAGGGGGAGGAGGAAGAAAGGAAGAGGGGGAGGCAAGGGGATTTGGGTGCTCCCACTTAATGGGCACAATGTAAGGGTATATGGCACACCTCCTGGGTGCAGGACACAACTACCACTGGGGCTTTACCTAATAAATGCAAACATTGCAACCTGATTGTACCATCATATTAATCTGAAATAAAAATAAGTAAACAGAAGCCTAGGAAAGCCCCTGCTTGCTTTCTTTGGCCAAGCCAGTTCTGCTCTGCCTCCTGCCAATTAGACCAGATCAGAGCTGAAAACTCTCCTCCTTTGGGGCAGGATAGTGGATCCTGGCTTAAGCTGAGGTTTCCTGAGAACCAGTATCCGTTTTTTCCCTATCCACAGAGTACCTCTACTCTTTATTTCTTTTCTTTCCTTTTTTGAAACAAGTCTGTCTCTGTTGTCCTGGCTGGAGTAGCATCATCATAGCTCATTGAAAACTCAAACTCCTGGGCTCCAGTGATCCTCCCACCTCAGCCTCCAGACTAGATAGGTCTATAGGTACAAGCCACCAGAGCTCGCTAATTTTGCAGGTTTCTGTAGATATGAAGTCTCACTGTGTTGTCCAGGCTGGTCTCTAACTCCTGGCCTCGGAAAGTATTCACAACACTGCTTGGAACTTGGTAAGTGTTAGCTACTATTTATGGCCTATCTCTTTCTGTAAATGGGAGATAACCGTAAACATAGAAACAATGAAAACCAAACAATTTATCAAAGTTCAACTAAAGACCACCTGCCTGAAGAGTGGCCCCCTGAAGAAAAGACCACCTTTTCTCTTTGTTAAAAATAGAGATGAACAGAGGTTAGAAAGGTGCTGAAAACCTCTAACACCAATCAAGACTCTAAACACAGTTGGCAGTGTTGAGGAGAACACTTGTCTTGCCTCATGCTACACTCTTACTATTCATCCCTGTCTCCACCTCCCATCTAGAATCGCCTTCCATACCATCTGTTTCCTTCAGACCACACATTGCTAAATGCTGGGTCAAGCAGGAATTCCATGGGAGATGGGGAAAGGAAACTCTCTTGGAAGGAGAGTTGTTGACTGAGAAGGGGGCTTTTTCAAACTCGTTGTCCCAGCTCTTTCCCCACCTCCACCCCATTTCACTGTGTCTGTCTTCCCAGGGGAGAGCTACAGTGTCTAATGAGAACCATTAGATGTGGGAGAGTGTTCTGACACGAACAGAAAAGGAGTTGAGACCATGTAGAAGGAGGAACCTGAGTTTGTCAGGAGTGAGGTGGCATCTGAAGTGTTCCTTGTCCACTCCACAGCATTGCAGAGAGATTCCATGTTTACTTCCTTATTAAGTTCTTGCCCAACACAGTGAACGGGCAAATGATGATAAAATCCAAGATGTCACAGTTCCCAAAGATTGAGCTGAGGCAAGATACCCACCAGTGTGAAAATACCCAAAAGTTAAAGCGCACAGTTCTTATGAAACAGTAAAACAAGAGAAAACAAAGCAAGGCATCATTTAACACGATGAACAGAAGAGTATCCCACATATCAATACTAAAACTGAGTGTGAACAGTACCAATGCCTCACTTATAAGACAGACTGGCTGGCTGGATGGAAAAACTCATAACCCAAACACATGATGTCTCTAAGAAACCTGTCTAATTTAGAAAGATTTCCACAGACTTGAGATGAAGGGACGAAAAAAAAATATTCCATGCAAATAGAAACCAAAATCAACAGGTATAGTCATTCTCATGGCAGGAGTGATGTGGAGGTGGTTTCAGTGAAGCTAATGCCCATGTAGACCAGGTGCTTCTGACCCAAGAGCTCAGAAGGGCATCAGTTGCAGTGACTCAGGAGTGAAAGCCAGCAGGTGCCTACTGAGCCCACTTTCCAGTACAAAGTTACTACAAGCAGCTCCCTGATCAGTACAAAGGTGGTGTGGTGGCCCACTCATAACTCAGATTCCAATGTCTGTTAGGGGAGTGTGGAGCCTCAGGGTTCTCTCCTTTATTCCTTCCCCCACATGTGGGTACTTCCCCCAAGAACTTTTCAGTTTGGTAAGTGGATCTCTTCATCTCCATGTCCTTCACTCTGAGTGTCTCCTGTCACTTCTCTGATTTACAATGCTCTCTTCAAGAAGCTCCATTTATAGATGGGCATCAACCTGCAACTTTTGATCCTCTCCTTGAGTGCTGTGTGTTCAGGCTGCTTCTAGTCCACTATCTTGGCCTCTCTCTCAACTCACACTTTGACAAAAAACTCAGCCAAATAAAAATACAAGGAAATTTCTTCTGATAAAGGCTATCTTCTGATAAAGGCTATCTACAAGTAAACTTCAGTTGTTCTAGAGACCCAGCAGGAAGCAGATCGCACCTTCAGTTGGCGTAAGTTGAAGAGTTTAATACATACCCCTTTACAAAGGTGAAGTAGAGTTTCAAGAAATTAACAAGGAATAATGTGGCGCCTAGGGTTAGTAATGGGAGGAAAGACTGGGAGAGGCAAGGAAAGGCAGCAATGATTACAAAATGGAAAGAGTAGCTATGTGGAGAGGGCCACATGACATAAGCTGTGGCCTTTGGTGGAAAGACACACCCAGCCAATGTGGCACGACAGTGAAATGGTCTGGGAATAGATAGCCTGACCTAATTCTTTTCCCCGCCCTATCTCACATAATTCTTCCTAGGGGCTTCAACCAATCTAAAGCAAAAGGGCAAGGGACCCCATTGATTCGGTCCCTGTACGTGGTCCTCTGGAGCAAACAGCAGGTGGAGGAATGTGGAAAATGAATCTTGGAAAGTTTAAATAGGTATGCAGTATACTCTTACTAGTGAAACGTGTTAAGTTTGTATTTTGAGAGTTAGAACAAGATAAATACATCCATTTCTATTCACCATTGTATGGGAAGTAGCCAATACAGGGTATAGGACTGAAAAAGAAGAAATAAAATAATTAGTAACAGATTACTGGATTGTGCACAGAGAAAATCCAAGCTACATTGTTAGAATTAATAATGAGGCTAGCAAGGTTGCTTGATAAAAGGTTAATAAACAAAAATCAGTTGTGTTTGTGCATAACAGCAACAAATAGCAAAAAATATTAAACACCTAGGAGTTAATCCAACAAATAAGACCTTACAGAAAACAATGAAACACAATTAAAAGATATAAAAGAAGATGTCAATTTTAAAATCTATAGCTAATTTTATGGATCAGGAGATGTGTATTTTAAAGATATCAATGCTTCCCAGACTGATCTGCAGATTTGATCAAATTTTGACCAAAACCTAACGGGGAAACTGCTTCCAAACCTGTATGGAAAAGTAGATCTTCCCACTGCAAAAGGTAGACCGTGGCACTGCAAGAGTGAGTCTTGCAGATTTCCAACTGTAGGGAGAGTAATTGAGCAATGGGCCTGACTACTGTGCTCTGAAATTCTTTACTAAGTTTGCGTTGAGGCCGCACCTTTCGTGCACTAACAGACCTGTTTTTGGAAGACACAGCACTCTTCTAATGGACAAGCTTGGCTCCAAGAATCCTCAATAACCTTGTGGGATCTTTGAGTGCACAGTAACCCAGACGGCTCCTATATAATCTTCTCTCCTCTCCTTTGCTTGGAATCAGATTTTCATATAACTCTCCCCACTTTAGCAAGCTCTCTTCCTAGTTTCTCTCACATAAGCATTTTCCTTAATGGATTTATTCATTTTAAATGCTATCTCAGTGTCTGCTTTTTGGAGGACCCAGATTAACACAACAGCCAAGACATTCGAGAGGAAGAAAAAGTTGAGAGAACATGCTCTAACGTAATATTAAGATTTGTTATGAAAATACAGTAATTAAGTGCATTGTTTTGACACAGGTTTGAGCAAATAGACCACAATAATAGAATAGAGTCTAAAAGCCTTTGCAATACACACACACATACACTTGATATTTAACAATGTGGTTGTACAAAAGAGAATGGAAAAAGGGTAATATTTTTAATTAGTAAAGCTAAAATATTGGGTATCTATAAAGAGGAAAAAATGAAACAATCTCTACTTCACATTTCACATAAAATCAAATTCAAGGTGTACTGTAGACCCACATGTAAAAAAAAAAAAAATGAGAAAACTTCCGGAAGATAATATGGAAAACTGCTTTTATGGTTCTGGTATAGGAGAAAATTTTCTTATCAGGACACAAAATTCATGAGCCAGTAAGGAAAACATTGTTTTTCAGAACTTCTTGTTCATCAAAAACAACTATTTAAAGGTTAGAAAGACAAATCAGAGTGGGAAAAGACATCTGCAACACATAGCTGTTAGTGGGATCAGATATATATCCAAAACATAAAAAGAACTCCTACAAAACAGCAAGAAATAAACATTCCAATATAAAAAAAAAAAAAAAAAAAACGGTCACAGTCTTAACCAGCAATACACAGGAGGAGATCATTCCCATTCATTATCAGAGAAATGCACATTAAAACCACAGGAGATAGCACCATGCACCCTTCAGAATGTTCACGGAGTACAAAGACACAAATTTGTAGGAGTTACAAAGAATATGCAAACGTATAGTCTCTGAGCTAATGAGCCTAAGTGTGGGTGAGGATGAGAAGCAAAAAGCACTCACGGGTGGGAGTGTAATTTTGGTACAACCATTTTGGAAAACATTGGCACTACATACTCTAATTGAAGATACACAGACTCTAGAATTCATCATTTCCACTTCTAGATAGAACTAAATGCATATTTGTAGCAGCATGATTCATTATAATGCCGAACTGGAAAGAACCTTAATGTCCACTAATAGCAGAATAGATACTACATTGTGGTAATTTCATACAATGGGCAACTACACCACAATGGAAATGAACACACGACTGATCCTATACACACACACACACACACACACACACACACACAAAATTTATCAGCTCAGACCCAGTGTTGGGATTAAAAAAAAAAAAGAAAAAGAAAGAAAGAAAGAAACAAATGGTAAGATTTCCATTTTCGAAATGTTTGAAATTAGGCAGAACTATTGTTTAGGGATGAGTACATAGATGGAAAAATTATAAAGAAGAAAAACCATAAAAGTCAGGATGGTGGTTTCCTGGGGGAAGGGAAGGAGCTGTGAGGAGGAAGGGGAAGGAGTATGGTTTCTGGGACACCAGCAAAGAGTGATGATTACCTGTGTGTTTACTTTTTGACGTTTATTAACTCTTAAGAGTTTGCCTGGTGCAATTTTTTTCAAATCGTGTCATATTTCAAAACAAGTAATCTTGACTTGGCTAATTGGTTTGGAATGAGAACTAGCTTTGCCATCTAGGATGTCTGGCAGACTTTTTCCAACGTTTGGATGAATATATGTTTAAAGCTTGCACTCAGACAAAATGCATTTATCAAAAATGTTATTCTGATAAAGGTAAATTCAAATTTATGTTTGGATTTTCCCCAACTCTTTGTGTGAAGAGCAGTTTAAAGTGCCCCTTTCTAAAAGGATTGGGAAGATAATTAATAGTCATTTGATAAGTCGTGGTAAAAAGCCTTTTTGATATACTTCCCAGAAAGTAAGAGTGTGAATTACTCTAATGATTGGATTGCAAATCCTTTGCGACTCAATGGTTTTGAATTGTTTCCTTTGTTTTTTTGTTTGTTTGTTTGTTTCAATTTTTTAAATGTAGTCATTTGAAAGTAATTAAACTTTCAGAAAAGATGCATGGATGGTAAACAATAATATGCTCTTTCTCCAGATTTACCTTTCATTGTCATTTTGACTGTTTGTGATCTCTCTCCTCCCTGTCTTGTTCACCCTCCTTCCCATTCTCTCTGCTCGGGTTCAGGCAGTTGTGTGCGTTCTCGGTTCTTGGTGTGTTCTTCGTGAAGAATGACCAGACCCACCAAAAGCAAGGCAAGAGTGAAATGACCTTGGAATAAATGACCACCTTTCACCCAACAGCCTTGAGGACTTGCCTGTTCCTTACGGTGTTAGTTAGCTCTCCAATTTCTGAGTAGTTACTACTTCACCCTGGGTCAGTCACAGAGACTGCTGTTTCACCTACTTAATATCTAGGATTTGAAAGGTGTAATCCGGTGGCAAATTTGTGTGCCTCCTTAATGCCCAGATTGTTTTACTTGTTTTAACTCTACTAAAGGGCTTATAGACTAGGGCTGGTCCAAACTCCCACTGCTTATAACAAGGGTGGAAGCTGAGCTTCCCTTTCTGCAGCTGAGGTAGAGATAGTGCTTCTTCCCCCTTTGTAAGGCCCCCTTTAGGCCTCCCTGAGTATGGGGGCAGCACAGAACAGATAGGACCCAAGGAGGACCTCTTAACACTATAGTCTTATTTGGCTCCAGACATCCCTTGCACCACTGAGGATTTTTCAGCAAATAAAAGAAAGACTGTACATCAGGTATCTCAGCCCATTTTCCTTCCCTTTTGCAAAAAAGGTCCAACTGTAAGATAGTGGGAAGATTTAGAATCCTGCATGGTGACCATTGTTCTCTGCTGTCCAGCTTGTACTGTGGCCAGGCAGTCACCCAGAAGAAGATTAAGTATTTCTTCTTCAGAGTGTCTGGATCAAACCTGTCCCAATTTGAGAGAACGTAAGGAGGGGAAAAGGGGTGCAAGGGCAAGCAGCTGAGGTCTGTTAGAACCGGGTTTCCCCAGGTCACAACCCAGGCCATGAAGCTGAGGAACAAAGAGGGAACGAGGGTAGGCTATATACCCACTGGGGTCTGTTAGAGCTGGGTTTCCCCAGGTCACAATGCAGGCCACGTTGCTGAGGAACAAGGAGAGGGTGAGGGTAGGCTATGTACCCACTGGGGTCTGTTAGAGCTGGGTTTCCCCAGGTCACAATGCTGGCCACGTTGCTGAGGAACAAGGAGGGAACAAGGGTAGGCTACATACCCACTGGGGTCTGTTAGAACTGGGTTTCCCCAGGAAACAACACAGGCCATGAGGCCAAAGTACCAGTTCAGATGTCTCCTTTCTATATTGTAGGAAGAGGGGCCACACATGTCCCCTCAAGCCTAACAGCCTCTCATTTTTTAAGCACCAGGACAACAATATTTGTTGGTACCACATATAACAACCCATCATTTATAAAAGTACTATTAATAGCACCAGCAATTGGGTGTCCAGCCATATCAAGGAAGGCATTTCCCAGGACAGAGTGAAAGAAGCAGCTTAAAGGTGAAGGAGAAAGGCCCAATAAAGCCAAGAGTGTAAGTACAATAGTGTCACGAACCCTAATGCCCTATTGCCATCACTGCATGAAGGAAACAGGTATGACACAGATAGAAGTACAAGCTTGCAAGAGGTGGGCTAACCATAAGTGCAGGGTACCCCCAAGCAACCTCTGTTGTGGCCTTTTATTGAAGCATTATACAACAGGTGTAGTAGGGCCATGCCCTGGAGCTATGTGCTTAACAGTCACTATGTACTCTTTCCCCACGAGCTCAACTCCCACCCTGCTGCACCATGAATGTCCAATATATATGCCTGCTTGCTAACGAGAGACCAATCTTAACTCATTAATGCCTGCATCTGCTTGAGGGCTTGTCTCCAGGCAGCAAAACATCTCCATGCTGGCTTGGAGATTGTCCTCCCAGCACCTCACTCAAGAGCAGGTGGCTGCTTCCACAAGCTTGGTGCACGGTCTCCTACACAGTACAACCCCTGTAACTTGACAACCCAAAGGACTGTAACAAACTAGTCTCTGTGAGGTGGTTAACATAAGGAGCTCACTACACCACTCAGCACTCCTGGACATTTTTCCACAGCAAATGACTTCTGCTGTATTATCAGATGCCTGACATCCTCTTCTTTTGGCATCTCTGCAATTTCTATGATATCCTCACTTGCTTCTTCCCCTTCATCAGCTGCTTCATACACTTTTACCCTGACCTGTACTTTGGTCAATATTGCTTGGAAAATTGCTTCTGGATCAGGTTCATTACTGGTTGCCACTGCATCATCCATTGCAACAAAACCTTCAAAATCTACTCCAAATTCTGCCATGAAAGATGGACTGTCTGATGGGGCCAAAACAGCATGCTTTTAGATTGTGACAAATATAACTTTCTTCTGTATCATTTCTGGCTGAACTTTATTCCAAGCAAAACTGATCCAGAGGACAGAATCCAGAATATTAACCAATGAAGTTTCTTCCACAGGTGACCACAGCTGTATGTTTTAGTCATGACCCTCTGCAGAAGCTGAGCTCAGTGGTGCATTTTAAATTTTTTGATGGTATCTTAATCAAAAGGTTGGATTTGTAAGGTCATGATTAGAGGCAGAAATTTCAGTGCTACTTTTATGAAATGATGTATTTTTTGAAATGATTCATTTGTGGTGGCCGGGACAGTTGTATACTATCAGTAGAATAGACCATTTCTTCTTCTTCCTTTCTCAATCAATATCCTTTACCCACTGTCAAACAGAGCACCAGTTATCTAGGCACATTTGTTTGATCTCCAAGTGACAAGGAGGTCTTCAGGCTTCTGGTTCTTGAATGCAGATGGCTTTGCCAATTTACTGATCACCAATAGCTGTAGTTTCTCTCAAGTTGAGCTAGTGCAAAGCAGAACTGTAAAATGTTCTTTGGAAAGTTTTCCACCATTACATTTGTGACCCCTAATGATGACGCTTCTATCAGCCATGGCCTTAAAAAAGAGTCTGCATTTATCACTTTTAAAAATGTTATCATCTTTGAAGCCTCTGGCAAAGCCCAGAAACTTCTACTGGAACTTCCTTGAATTCACCACATAAGACTTTCTGAGAGATCTCATGTCACCATTTAAATTTCTTGAGCCAAGTCATGGAAGAAGCCCAAGTGCCCATCGACCCATGAATGGATTAATAAATTGTGAGATATATGTGTATATATACATACATACATACCATGGAATACTACGCAGCAGTAAAAAAAATAGAGACTTTACCTCTTTTGTGTTTACATGAATGGAACTGGAAAATATTCTTCTTAGTAAAGTATCTCAGGAATGGAAAAAAAGTATCCAATGTACTCAGTACTACTGTGAAACAAATTTATAATCACTCACACTTGCATATGAAAAATGAAACACAATTTTAGCCTAAGATGAAGGAGGGAAGGGGAGGAAGAGGGATGGAGAGGAGGTGTGAGGGATAGTAGGGAATAGTAGGGGGACCACAACTATGGAGCACATTGCAAGTACAATTTGGATCTATCATGTGTAGAACACAAATGTTCTAATGTTATAATTGGGTAAATGAGGTGAAAGCTATATTGATTAGTAAGATGTAAAAACTCCAATTTGTACAATAATCAACACACTGAAATTGGCATAAATGTATTTATGATCTATGTGCAAAAGACTTAATAAAAAATAAAATAAAAAAATATTGATAAAAGATAGGATGACATTTTGGGACACAGTGTGAAGATATAATAATAATAAAAACAATCATTTAAAGAACTTCAAAATAAAACAAAGCAAGTTGATACTGGATAAAAGCTTATGGTTCAAAGACTGTTTTTATACCTTGTAAGAACTGGGAGGTTGTGACTTGCTTCCATAAATGTCCTGCTCAACCCTTGCAGATTAGGTGGTGAAAAATCACAACTTGATTAGCATTAGATGAAAGATGACAACATTCAAAGGAAAAGAAACATTTCTATTTTCTATCTGGAAATTTAAGATAGAACTTTTGAAAATGAGAAAGTCATTGAAAGACTGATATCCACAATTTGAATAATGAGGCTGCTCTAGTCCTTAGCTGGTCAAAAAAAAAAAAAAAAAAAAAAAAAGAAGGGAAAACTAAAAGGGTCTACACTTGTAATAACAGAACTGCTCCTAATGAAATTTATGTGTTTGCTTCCCTCCTGACTGAGTTTATTCCCAACCCACTTAGAGCTTCAGTGGCAGAAAATGGAAGTCTTCTTGGCTATGGTGTTAGAATATAGGGATCAAGAAGAAACCACAAAGTTAAGGGAGAAACCCCAGAATTAGCAGAATCTCAGAGACAATTAGCCTAAAAATTTGAGCACAAAGCCTACCCCACGCTTTGGGTGATCACTAAAATGTGCAGCTATGAGAAATACCCAAAAGATATATCTACAAAAAGCAGTAGCTTGAAGCCAAAAAACTGAGCAAAGATTTCAGCTGTTGCAAACCAGAGGGAAACAGATTTCACAGTTTGCGTATAGCCAAGTTAACTGCCTATTAGAACAAACCACTGACAGTACTCAGAAGAACACAACAGATCCCAGAATCCTTATAGCATATTTTTTGCAATGCTCAGTTTTCAACCAAAAATTACCAAACATGTGGAGAACCAGAAAGTGTCACCAGTATAAGGGAAATCACACAAATTAGTAAAACAGAGTCAGTAAAAATTGACTGTGAATGTGTTCATTTAGAAGACAAAGACATAAAAGCAACTACTATAAATGTATTCAAAGATTCAAAGGAAAATAAGTTGAATAGTTAAAAGACGGTATGTTATTAGTGAGTAGATAGATACAAACCTACTCACTAATAGAGGAATAGACACTACTATATTGCCCCCAAAATCTAAATACCCCAGACTTCAAGCAACTTTGAATTCTAATGAACAATTTGAGCAAATTTGGAATCCAAACACCCAGAGTGTTAATCATCTGTTTAGTGCTTATGTTTTCCTCAGCATTCAGGCAACCATGAGGTTTGTCATTCATTTCGTTGATGGAAGCTGTGGTGAAAGCATCTTGTGTGATTTTGGCTGCTAATTTTATGCTTTTGTGTCTATTTTGTATCATATTTTTATATAATAACAACTAAGTGGATTTGCCCTGGGTCCTAAATAGTGTAATGAGGAAAATAAGAGTAATGGAAACTGTTAGAGCTACCATTGAAGTTAAGGAAGATGTTATCTCTAAGCATGAACGTGGTACACATATGGCTGATCTCTCTACCATGTCTGGGACGCCTAATCTACTGTGCGATTTTGAAAAATGAAGAAGCTATCAAAGCAGCTGATGTGGTGCAAGGGGTTACAATACTGAACTCCAAGAGATGGAAATGTATGGAAGAGATGGAAAAATATGATAATCTGATGTTATCATGAAAGTTGACTCACCTTCCAGGCAATAATCTCTCTCCTCCTCCTCCTCCTCAAGCTTTCACATGAAGCCTATCATCACTTCTTTTTAAGGTTAATACAGGTTTTTATATTTTTGATTTTATTAATTTACATTTTATTCAAATATCATTATTTGTTAATATTTTTACCTTAAAATCCATTGTATTTATTGAATTTGTGGAACACAGGAACAGATTAATCCAATTGTTGTTATTTCAGAGCTCGAACTAGAATGGGTTTCTGGAATAGATTAAGTTCTGATTCCAAGGTATCACTGTGTAAAAATAGAATTTAAAAAGTTCTAAATCTAAAAAGTATGATAACTGAAGTGAAAAACAAATCACTGCATGTGTTCAACAATAAATTTGAGATGGCAGAAGAAAGAATCTGCAAACTTAAAGACAGATCAATAGAAATTTTCTAGTAAAAAATCCCAGGAATTAATTCATTGCCTACATGTTTTGAAGTTAGAGTATAAAGATTTTCATAGAATTCAAAGATAATATCTTATATTTCTGTGGTATCAGTGGTAATATCTTCTTTTTCTTTTCTCACTGAGCTTATTTGGGTTCTTTCTATTCTACTTCCGGTTACTCTAGCAAGAGATCTATCAGTTTTGTTTATCTTTTTAAGAAATCACCTTTGTTTCACTGGTCATTTGTAGTTTTTTTGTTTCTTTATTTGTTTTCCATTTTGTTTAGTTCTGGTCTGACTCTAGTTATTTTCCTTCTGCTGACTTTGAGTCTAGTTTGATGTTCCTTTTTTAATACCTAGAGATATGTCATTTGATTGTTAATTTGTGATCATTCTCTCTTTTTGATGTAGGCAGCCAAGACTCAGTTAGGGAGAAATAGAAGTCCTGAATGGACTAATAACAAGCAGTGTTATTAAAGTAGTCACAAAAAATTATTCCAAAGGGTGGTGCCTGTGGCTCAAAGGAATAGGGCACTGGCCCCACATACTGGAGGTGGAAGGTTCGAACCCAGCACTGCCAAAAAATTCAAAAAAAAAAAAAAAAAAAAAAAAAAAAAAAATCCAAAACAAAGTTCTGGATTCATATATGGGTTATTATATGGATTTATAGCTGAATCCAAATCAATAAATATTGATTTATTGATCAATAAATCCACACAAATGGATCAATTAATCCACACAAATCAATAATTATTCATTATATAAACAGAAACCAATACCAAAACCATATGATCGTTTCAATAGCTGCAGAAAAAGAATTTGACAAAATTCAGCATGTGTTCATGATAAAAACTCTCAAAAATCATAGAGGAAAATATCTCAAGATTATAAAGCCTTTTATGACACATCCACAGCTAACGTCTAACTGAATGGGGAAAAGTTGAAAGCATTCCCACTATGAACTGCAACAAACAAGTGTCCTCACTTTAACTGCTTCTGTTAATCATAGTGCTAGAAATGCTTCCCAAAGCAATCAGGCAAGAGAAAAAAATAAAGGATGAGGAAGTAGAGAAAGAGGATGCTGATGAAGACATGTTATATCCAGAAAACCCCAAGGACTCTTCCATGAGATGCCTGGAATTGACAAATAAATTAGCAATGTCTCAGATTATAAAATCAATGCACACAAGTCATTAGCATCCCTATACATGAATAATAGTCAAGATGAGAGTCAAGTCAAAGGCTCAATATCATTCACAATAGCTACAAAGAAAATAAAATACCTAGAAATATACTTAGCCTAGAAAGTGTAAGATCTTTACAAAAATAACTATGAAACATTGAGGAAAGAAATTATAGACAATAGAACTAATGGAAACTAATCCATGTCTTTTACTGCTCACAATGATTAATTCAAGATGGATAAAGACTAAATGTGAAGCATAAAACAAATAACAACAATATAAGAAAATGTAGGAAAAACTCTTTCAGATATTGGCCTAGGCAAAGAATTTATGAAAAAGCCATGAATGGCAATCACAGCAAAAATAAAAATGAATAAAAGGGATCTGATAAATTACAAACCTTACAGCTAGGGAAATAATAAACAGAGCAAATAAACAACCTACAGAATAGAAGAAAACATTTGTAAGGTATTCATTCAACAGAGGGCAAATATACACAACATACGCGAATCAATAAATATGATTCATTACGTAAATAGAAACAAAAACCAAAACCATATGATTAGTATCTACAAAGAATTCAAGCAAATCATCAAGAAAAAAAAAAAATGGGGCTATTTGCCCCATTAAAAATGGGCAAAAAACATGAGCAGAAGCTTTTCAGAAGAAGACAGATACATGGCCAATAAACATGAAGAAATGCTCAATATAAGTAATCATTAGGGAAATTCAAATTAAAAGCACAATGAGATATTACCTCACCACAGTTGGGATGATTTTTATTAAAAATTCAAAAAACAAAAGATGCTGGCATAGAGGAAACAGAAAGAAATAATTATACAATGTTAGTGGGACTTCAAATTAGTACAATCTTTATGGAAAACAGTCTGGAGACTTCCCAAAGAACTAAAAGTAGACCTACCATTTGATTTAGTAATCCCACTACCCAAAGGAAATGAAGTCATTTTATTAAAAAAAAATTTCTACATGAAAATGTTTACTGCAACCCAATTCACTTTGAAAAGATGAGGAATCAACACAAATAACTATCAATTCATGAGTAATTTATCTAAATGTGATTATGTATGCCATAAAGTGCTACTCAGCAATAAAACAGAAGGATTTAATGTCTTTTGCAAATGGAGACCATTCTCCTAAGTGAGAGAATGGTCTCAAGTATTAAAAAAAACACCACCACCACATGTACATTATTAAAATGAAACTAACTGGCCAGCAAACATGTACAAAGAGGGAAGTTAAAATCAGTGGAAATTCAGCAGAAGATAGTGGTAGAAGAGATGGATGAAAACCTACCTAATAAGTAACTCAAGAATTATAAAAGCTATCCATGTAAACTAAAACATTTGTACCCCCATGATATTATGAAATAAAAGATAAATAATTACCCCCATAAAACTAATAGATCTATTCCAAAAAAAAGTCCTGGATTCATAAATGGGTTATTATGGATTCATAGCTGAATTTAACCATACCTAAAAGGAAGAACAATTATCCATACTGCAGAAATTATTTTATAACATTGAGAAGAAGGAAATCCTAACAGAGAGGAGAAATATTGAAGAAAAATATAAGAAGCCTCAGATATCTATGGAAAATATTGTGTAGTCCAACTATTATGTTCCCAGAATGAGAATATACTGTAGGACAGAGAAATATTTGATGATATAATGTTCAATTTCCCTAAAATTAATTGTAAAATAATCTAATTTATTTACATGTCCAAGAAACTCAAAAAACATTAATAAATTTATAGGTGAATATACACACACAAGCACATCATAGTAATACTGCTAAAAACCAAAAATTGTAGAAAAAATGAAAGCAGCAAGATAAAAGTAGGGCACAATGGTATGATTAATGACTACATTATCACTGGGAATGATGAAAGCCAAAAGACATTGGATAGAGATGTTTAAAAAGCTGGAAGAAAAAAGTAATTGTGAAATAAAGTCATTTTCAGAAAAACAAAATTTGAAAGAATTCATTGCAAACACAATTAAAGAAATGATAAAGCAAATCTTTCAGGAAAAAATGCATCAGATAATGATTTGTATTCTTATACAATAGTAAGTGATGAAAAACAATGAAAATGGTGAATACACACACACACACACACACACACACACACATTTCCTTTTCTTAAGTCAATTTAAGTTGCCCAGGAAACCTAAATGAGTTTAGGTGTGATGAAAATTTATTAAGGGAAACACCTATGGAGAATGCATTGTTATTGTTGCTGTTTTTAATTGGTAAAAATATTTATGGGGTATGGTGTATATATGTATACAATGTGTAATCATGAAGCCAGGTTAATTAGCACATACATCACCTAAGTATTTGTTGTATTTGTTGTGACTATTCACAACCTGCTCTTTTATTGATTTGAAAATATATAACTAATAATTATTGCTTAGAGTCACCTTATAGTTCTATAGAAATCTCAAACTAATGCCTCCTATTCTACTGTAATTTTATATTTATTAACAAACCTCTGTCTCCCCTTTCATTTCCCTTCCTAATTCTAGACACCACCATTCTTCTCTCTTCTTCCAAAAGATCAAGTTTATTAGCTTACACATGTGAATGGGAATATGAGGTGCTTGTCTTTCTGTATCTTGTTAATTTCAATTAACATAATGTCCGCCATTCTCATCCATGTTGCTATAAATGACTATAAATGACAGTATTTTGTCTCTTTTTAATGGCTGAGTGGTATTTCATTGTGTGTGTGTATCTATATACGTGTGTGTGTGTGTGTGTGTGTGATATTTTCTTTATCCTTTAATCTGTTGACAAACACTTTAGCTAATTTCATCTCTTGGCAATGGTGAAATAGTGCTATAATGAATATGGGAATGTAGATATCTCTTGGGAAGACTGATTTCTTTTGGATATATAGCCAATAATGGGACTGCTAGATCATATGGCAGAATTATTTTTAGTGTAGTTTTTTTTTTTTTAAAGGAAATCTCTATATTGTTTTTCAAAGTGTACTAATTTACATTTCCACAAACAGTATATAAAAATTCATCTTTCTTGAAATTAAACATTACTCTAGAACAGAAATATTGGAATTAAACACTACTTCTAGAACAAATGGGACTAACAGCCATATACAGAATGTTTCACCAAAAACATTGCTTAGGAGAAGGACCTGGGAAGCATTCCTTCCTTCTCAATGGTTTTTAAAAGTTTCTGAAATGTAGGTATGAGCTACATACCTGAAAAAATGTTCTTATCATTATTTTATTTCCCAAGGTTAATCATATAATAGGACACAAATCATTGTCAATAAATATATTATTTCCCAAGGTTAATCATCCTTTATTTCCCAAGGTTAATCATATAATAGGACACAAATCAATTTCAATAAATATAAAAAAACAGAAATTATGCCTTGTATCTTTGCAAACTACCATCAAATAAAAGAAGAACTCAATTGCTTCAGAAACACCAATCAACACAGAAACTGAAGAACTATTTGCTGGAAGATAGCTGGGTCAAGGAAGAGATAAAGAAGAAAATCATTAGATTCCTTGAACAAAATGACATGCCCCAAGCAATTAAAACCTGTGAAGTACTGCAGTAACAGTTTTAAGAGAAAAATTTATCATATTAAATATCCACACCCATAAATCTTCAACCTAATGACTAATCTGAAGGAACTGGAAAAAGAAGAGAAATCTAATCCCAAACCTAGTAGAAGAAAAGAAATAAATAAAATTTCATCAGACCTAAAGAAATCAAGAACAAAATAACCATTCAGAAGATGAATGGAACAAAAAAGTTGGTTCTTTGTAAATATAAACAAAATTGATAAACTCTTTGTTATATAAACCAGAACCTGAAAATTAAGATCTATTAATATAAAAAGCTCAATCAGAAATGAAAAAGGGGGAAATAAGAACGGATACTACAATTATATAAAGGATCATCATTGAATACTACAAAAAGCTCTATACCAAGAAATTTGAAAATGTAGAGGAAATGGACCAATTCTTAGAATTATACTACCTCCATAGACTCAACCAGGAAGAAATATAAATGTTGAACAGATCAACATCAATCACCAAAATTTTAACAACAATAAAAAAAGCTACCAGCCAAAAAATTCCTGAACCAGATGATTTTACACATAATTCTACCAAATCTTTAAAGGAGAGCTCATACCTACATTTCAGAAACTTTTAAAAACCATTGAGAAGGAAGTAATGCTTCCCAGGTCCTTCTCCTAAGCAAAATCTTCACCCCAATACCAAAGCCAGGAAAAAAAAAAAACAAACTACAGAATAATATTATTAATGAATATTGATGAATAAATAGTCAACAAAATCTTAGCAAATAATTCAGTAACACATCAAAAAAATTCATCACAACCAAGTGAGCTTCATCCCAGGAATGGGAAGTTGGTACAACATACAGCAAATACATAAATGTAATTCACCACATAAATAGAAGTAAAAAAAATTAAATGACCATATGATCCTCTCAATAGACATAGAACAAGCATTTGACAAATTTCAGCATTCTTTTGTGATAAGAATGCTTAAGAAAATAGCCATATATGGAACATTCCTTCAACTGGATAAAAGCTGTCCATAACAAATCTACAGCCAAAATCATATTCAATAAAGAAAAACTAAAAACATTTCCACTAAGAACTAGAACCAGACAAGAATGCCCACTGTCACCACTACTATTCAACACATTGCTGGAAGTCCTAACCAATGCAATCAGGCAAGAGAAGGATGTCAAGGGTATCTAAAAGGGAACAGAGGAAGTCAATGATTACTCTTTGCTGATGATATTATCTTATTCTCAGCTATGAGAATCCTTAAAATGATCAAGAAATATGTTAATGTCTCAGAATATAAAATTAATGTTCACGAATCAGTAGCAGCTTTTATAAAAACTAACAGCAATCATGCTGAGAATCAAATCAAAGATACAATATTCTTCACAGTAGCATCAAAGAAAATGAAAAGCCTTGGAATATATTTAACAAAGAACGTGAAGGATCTCTATGGAGAGAACTATGAAACAAGAAAATAAACAACAGAGGATGTAGCAGGTGGAATAACAAATATATCATGTTCATGGCTTGGGAGAATTAACATTGTTTAAATGTCTCTACTACTCAAAACAATCCACAGAATTAATGTAATCCCCATTAAAATACCAACATAATACTTGGAAGATTTAGGAAAGTTAGTTTTACATTTTGTGTGGGACCACAAAAAAGCCCAAAGTATGCAGTGCAATTCTATGAAATAAGAACAAATCTGAAAGCATCACTTTACCAGACTTCAGATTATAGTACACATCTATAGTGATCAAAACAGCGTGGTATTAGCATAAATATGGAAACATAGATCTATAGAATAGAAGAACCTAGAGATGAGATAAGCGTCATAGCACCATCTTATCTTTGATAAACCAAGCAAAAGTGTACACCAGGGAAAAGAATCCCTATTTAATAAATGGTGCTGGGAGAAATGATTAGCCATGTTTAAGAGACTAAAACTGCACTTGCACTTCTCACTACTTATAAAAATTAACTCATGCTGGATAAAAGATTTAAATTTAAGACACAAAACTTTAAAAACCCTAGAAAAAGTGTAGATAAAACTGAATATTAATGGCCTAGGTAAAAAATTTATAAAGACCTCATTGGCAATTGCAGCAACAACAAAAATAAATAAATGGGACCTGATCAAATTATAAAGTAACTGCACAGCTGAGGACACAATCAACACAACAAAGAGACAGTCTTCAAAATGGGAGAAGATATTTGCATGCTATGAATCTGACATAGGGCTAATAACCAGAATATACAAAGAGCTCGAAGAAATCAACTGGAATAGAGCAATTGAAAACTGGTCCAGAGGCACCCATAGCATAGTGGTTACAGCGCCAGCCACATGCACAAAAGCTTATGGTTTCGACCCTGGCCTGGGTCAGCTAAACAACAATGACAACTGCAACAAAAAAATAGCTGAGAAGTGTGACGGGCACCTGTAGTCCCAGCTACTTGGGAGGCTGAGGCAAGAGAATAGCTTAAGCCCAAGAGTTTGAAGTTGCTGTGAGCTGTGACTCTACAACACTCTACCAAGGACAACATAGTGAGACTGTCTCAAACAAAACAAAACAAAACAAAACAAAGCAAAACAAAACAAAACAAACAAAAAAAACTGGTCAAGAGACATGAACAGAATTCTTTCTCATGAGGACAGACAAATGGCCAACAAACACATGAAAAAATTCTCATCATCACTAAATTTCAGAGAAATGCAAATCAAAACCACTTTGAGATATCATCTAACCCCTGTGAGAATGGCCCACATCACAGGGTCCCAAAGCAGAAGATGCTGGTTTGGGTACAAAGAGAAGGGGACATTCATGCACTGTTGGTAAGACTGCAAAGTAGTGCAGCCTCTATAGAAAGAATTATGGATGTTTCTGAAAGAACTGAAAGTAGACCCTCCATTTGATCCTGCAATCCCATTTCAAGATATCTAACTGTCCTCCCACCAAAAAAAAGTCATGTTACCATAAGGATATTTGCACTTGAAAGTCTATAGCAGCAGAATTCATAACCACAAAGATTTGGAAACAATCCAAGTGCCTTTCAAACTGTGAATGAAATAAAAAACTGTGGTATATGTATACTATGAAATATTATTCAGCCATACAAAGATGAGGATTTTGTATCAACCTGGGTCGATTTGGAGAAGATTCTCTTAATCAAGCTATCACAACAGTAAAAAAATAAGCATTGCATGTACTCAATACTAAATTGAAACTAGTAGATCAACAGCGCTAAGCCAACATGAAAAGAAAATTCAATTAAATTCAAGAAGTGGAGAAGAGAGGGAAGGAGTTCAGTAAATTTCCACACAACAGGTACAATGTATTGATATAAAGTACCTTTTCCTAGGAAAGAACACAACTGCAACTGTGACTTTAGCCTTACAAATTCAAACAATGTAACCTAATCATACAAACCCTAATAGTAAGCTGAAATTAAACAAAATAAAATTCCCTTTCTCTGCATCCTTTCCAGCATGCACCTATTTTTTTTTTTTTTTTTTATAATTACTATTCTAACAGGTGAGATGATATTTTACTGTGGTTTTTAATTTAAATTTTCTTGATGATTACTGATGGTGAGCATTTTTTAAATTTAAATTTAACATTAACTCCTGTGAGGTATGTTTATTCATCTCATGTGCCCCCTTTAAAAACTGTATTATTAATTTTTTCACTGTTGTTTGAGATTTTAAATATTCTGACTATTAATATCTTATAAATTGAATAGTCTGCAAATATGTTTTCCCATTCTGTTGGTTTCCTCTTTACTGTTTTGATTGTTTTCTTTGCAGAAGCTTTTTAGTTTGACTTAATCCCATTTGTCTATTTTTGCTTGTATTGCTTGTAATTTTAAGCTATTTTCTGGGAAATCTTTGCTCTGACCACTACCCTGAGGTATTTCCTCAATGTTTTCTTTCAGTTTTTTTCATAATTTTAGGTCTTACATTCAAGTCTTCACTCCATCTTGAGTTGATTTGTATATATGGGGAGAGCTGAAGGTTTTCTGCATATGGATATCCTCTTTACCAAACATCATTCATTGAAGAAACTGCCCTTTCCCCAGTGAGTATTCTTGGTGCCTTTAGCACAGGTAAGTTCACCATAGGTGTATGAATTTATTTCTGAGTTCTCTATTCTGTTTCTTTGGTCTATGTATCTTTTCTTTATGCCTATGCCATGCTGTTTTTCTTATTATAGCTTTGTAGCCTTTTTTTTTTTTTTTTTTTTCAGCTTTTTGGCAGGGGCTGGGTTTGAACCTGCCACCTCCCACATATGGGGCCAGTGTTCTACTTCATTGAGCCACAGGCACTGCCTTTTTGTAGCATATTTTGAAATAAGCAAGTGGCATGGGGATTCCTCCACTTTTATTCTTTTTGCTCAGGAATCTTTTGGAGATTTTTGTTGTTTCACATTAATGTTTGGACTTTTGTCTATTTCTGTAAAGAATGTCATTAGTATTTTGATAAGACTTGTAATGAATCTGTTGACAGTATGATCATTTTTACAATATGATCATGAACATGAGATATCTTTTCCTTTTTTTTTTTTTTTTTTTTTTTTTTTGCAAGTGTGTGCTCTTCAATTTCTTTCAGTTTTATAGTTTTCCTTGTAGAGAACTTTCAACTCCTTGGTTAAATTTATTCACAGATGTTTTATTTTTTGTGGTTATTATAAGTGTGCTTGCTTTCTTGATTTCCTTTTTCTCTATTTTATTGTTGGTGTATAGGAATTCTTCTGAAGTTCGTATGTTGAATTATATCCACATTTTTACTAAATTTATTTTTCAGTTCTAAGAGTTTTGTAGTGGCAATTTTAGGATTTTCTATATATAAGACAGTCATCTGAAAACAGAGACAATCTGATTTCCTCTTTTCCAGTTTGGATTCCCATTTTTCTTTCTTTTACCTAATTGCACTGGCTAGGATTTCTAGTACTCTGTTGAATAAGGATAATAGAAGTGAACATTCTTGTTTTGTTCCAGCTGTTAGAGGAAAAGCTGGTTTCATTATGATGTTCCCTGTGGGTTAGTAACAGATGGCCTTAAAGATGTTGAGGTACATTCTTTGTTTGTTGAGAGTTTTTATTATGAAGAGGTGTTAGATTTCATCAAAAGCTTTTTGTGCATCTGTTCAAATAATCCTATGATTTCCATCCCTCATTGTGTTAATGTGATATACCGTATATACTCGAGTATAAGTCGAGTTTTTCGGCACAAAATTTGTGCCGAGTTCAGGTTTTTAGGCACAAATTTTGTGCCGGAAAAAACTCGGCTTATACTCGAGTATATACGGTAACTCATTTATTTCCATAGGCTCAACCATTCTTGCATCTCTCTGATAAATCCAACTGGATCATGGTGAATGATTTTTATAATGTGATGCTGCCTTTGACTTGGTAGTACTATGTAGTTGTTGAGGATTTTTGCAAACATGTTCAGAAACAATATTGGCACCTGTAGTTTTCTTTTTCTTTCTTTCTTTCTTTCTTTCTTTCTTTCTTTCTTTCTTTCTCTCTCTCTCTCTCTCTCTCTCTCTCTCTCTCTCTCTTCTTCCTTCCTTCCTTCCTTCCTTCCTTCCTTCCTTCCCACCCTCCCTCCCTCCTTCCTTCCCTCCTTTCTTCCTTCCTTCCTTTCTTCCCTCCTTCCTTCCTTCCTCCCTTCCTTTTATCCTTCCCTCCCTTCCTTTCTTCCTTCCTTCTCCTTTTTTGATTTTGGTCTTGGAGTAATACTGGCCCCATAGAATGAGTTTGGAAGAATTTCATTCTCTTCAATTTCTCTTTAACATGTTCTCTTAAAGTAAATGAAAGCAGTGTGTTTCCAGATTCATCACACTTTATTTCTTTAAATACATATGACTGTGTAAAGAAAAAATGTTATATCATAAGGATTATTGAGTTTTTTAAAATATATCTATGAAATATACATATAGACATTGATTCATGTACTCCCACACACATATACACACATATGTGTAAAAGATGAGAAAATAGTACCGTAACAGGGTGGAGGGAAAATAGTTGGGAATTTCTTATAGCTAGAATAGTCTATCATTTTTTTTTTTTTTTTAGCCAGCAACAGTCAGTATCATTTTAAGTACATTATGAAAATTTAAATATGTATATTGTATTTCCTAAAATAATTAGAGAAATATAACTAAAAATTTAGTTTTCAAATTCAAATGGTGTACTAAAAAATTTTTTTTTAAACAAAAAGATGAATAATGCAACAAAAAATGGGGCATTTGGAAGTTGGTAGGCTAGAGTCATAGTAATTCTAAATTCAATGTATTTAATAACTATTCCCCAGATATGTAAAGTGATAAAAGAACTCAAAACAGAAAAAAAATAAATGCACTAATGTGTTTAGGATATCTTATGACACCACTTTCAATAACTAATAGTATGAGTACACAAAATAAAATCAATATATGAATATAATTAATCAGATTGACCTAATTTTCATGTTATCACACTTCACACTTCACTCTACAAAGACAATTGATACATGTAGAATATTACATTCAACCATATTATGGGACACATATAAAGTAATTCATCTGAAGTAATCATTTAACAGTCCATAAAGCAAAATTTAACGAACTATACATACTTGAGGTCATTGAGAATAAAATTCTGACCATAATAGACTTAAAACTAAAAATTAATAAAAAAAATGTAATTAGATAATAAGACACAAAACCAAATTAAAAATAAACAGAAGATTTGAATAGACGTTTTTAAATAGAAGATATATGACTTGAAAATCTCATGAAAAAACACTCAATAACATAAATGTAAATCTATCTTTTTCTTTGAAGTTCAAAACCAAAGAAAACCAAGTTATAGTGTAGAAGTGTAGAAGTCAGCCAGGTTTAACCTATAGGAAGTAGTTATGAGTAGAAGAAGGAACCTTGGAACTCTGGTTTGCTGGTAAGTTTCTTGGTTGGGGCATTGGTTACACAATGCTCACTTACGGTTTGTGGAGATTTTATATATATCCACATATATATAATATATATCTACACACACACACACACACACACACACACACACACACACATATATATATATATATATATATATACAAAAAGACTACTAAAATAATCAAAGGTCATTTTTTATAAAGTAGATCAAGTTATTTGAAAGTTTATCTCCAAGACAAAAATATCTGAAAATAAGTATAAAACATTTTTGGAGCTAACTGAAGAGAAAGTCCTTTATGTGGGTTTGAGCGTTTCTAGTTTTGGTATTAGGCTGACTTGAGCTTTAATCTTAGCTGTCAGATAACAAGTAATATTTGTCTTACTTTCCTTAGATGAAACATTTAGTTAATAATGGCACTTATTTTACAAGGTTGTTTGAAAGAACAAATCAGATATATTTTTTAGAATTATTAAGCATTGCATATTGAGACATATATGCTGGCCATGATCAATAAATAGTAGCTTTTAAAATAATAATGGTGTGAATGAGAATAAGAATAATATTGATATAAACCAAAACAATTTAAAAGAGAGTATTGATAGTGGAACAGGCTGATGGATTATTCTTAAATGTTCATAAACTATATGAGCATATATAGGAATCAATAGATAATAGCATTTCAAAGCAATGGGGATTAGATGAATTATATCATAAATCATTTTCAGATTCAAAGGCAGACAGCAAAAGGAGATAAAATTTTTGTATGCCATACATGTCAGACAAAAGATAATATAAAAATCTCATGTGAGTCAATGAGATAAGATAAACAATACAGTAAAAAATGAATCATAGAACCCAATTAGAAAAATCACATATATATGTATGTATATATATATGTATGTGTATGTGTGTGTATATATATATATATATATAGTATGTAGAAGTTTAGTATGCATAAGAAAATATAGTATATCTCACAGAGTGACTGCATAAAATCAACAAAATATGCTTTTTCCTTTTCCAGTGACCTATTGATATCATATATTTATTATTACCTTTGTGAGGAAATGGACATATTTTTGTTTTTGAAAGTGTAAATTGGTGGGCTCTTTCTGGAAGACAATTTGGAAATATGTATCAAAAAGCTCAAATTTGTGCATTCTTATTGATCCAGAAATGACTCCTATTGAAATTTTGTCAAAGAGAAGTAATCATGATCACATGTCAGGGGTTAGCTATAAAGAGAGCAACTGCCTTCTCGTTTGCAACATGAAACTTCAGATATACCTGAGGTTCAAATAATAGAAAATTGTTACATTCATCCAAGGAAATACATTTCAGCATTGGAAGTAATACTAAGAAATAATTTTAAATGAAGAAGATAATTTTTATCATATACTCTTCCTTTTCAAAAAAACCCATTACAAAACAAATAGTATATATTTTTCTCAAAATAAACACACGTGTTTAGAGAAAAGACTGAAAGCTGAGTCCAAAAAAATGTTAACAATAGTTGAATCTGAGTGAAAAAAGTATGGATGATTTAAGTTTTTTCTCTCTGCTTATCCATATTTTCTCAGGGTATTATAAGGTGCATATTTTACTTTACAATGAAAAAGAAAGTTATAATGTTTTAGTACAACCTGTCTTTAGGTAGCAAACTTTGCTGTATTAGTAGCAGCCATGCAAGGATAAATGAACCAGAGTTTGGTAGTAAAAAACAACATAAAACAAAACAAAAAAGACAATAAATACAGAGGGATTGTGGATACCTTTCCAGCAAGCAGGGGTAATATTATGGGAAAGGGCAATGAGCTATAAATCACTTTATAGACAGTGGACAGCAACTAAATGTCTAGAACTTCTGTATCTCTGTCTCTTCATTGGTCTGGGCTGGAGGTGAAGTGGGAGAAGACACAGCAGAAGTCCCATACTAGGCCAGCCCAGCACATGATGCTAAGGAGTTCATACTTCGTCTTCTAAAAATTGGAGAACCACTTCTAGCACAGAGGGTGGTCAGATGTGGGTTTTAGAAAAGTCCCTTGGGTAGCGTTGCAGGAGATAGCATTGCTAGTGAGCACATTGAGGTCAGTTATTTAAAGTCACGTACCAGTGGGAATGAAGGAGCAGGGACAAGCAAAAACAAATAGTCTCTGGTAGCACTCTTCCCTGGCCTGGCCATTGGTATGTGACTTAAGATGCCAGTGCAAAGGCCCATGCATTGACTAGGACTTGCAATAAGTCAGTGACTACAGGAAGCCAGGGAGACATGAGTGTGTGAGAGAAATTTAGGGTGTAGAATTAAGAGAAATTGGTGATCACTAGGATGCAAAAAGTAAAAGTGAGAAAAACATCAAGGAACCCCCAAAATGTTATTTTGAAGTATGATGTGTGCTATTTTTGCCTTATTTTGTCTCTATGCCATTTACTAGACATATATGAAAATATACACACACAATTAATTAAAGGCACTAAAATATGTCTTTTTTCTGTGACAAAGTTTCATTCTGGGTTGAGTGCTTTATTCTCATAGCTCACAGTAATCTCAAACTCCTGGGTTCAAGTGATCCTCCTGCCTCAGCTTCCTGAGTAGCTGGGACTGTAGGCACCCACCACAATGCCATGCTAGTTTTTTCTATTTTTAGTAGAGACAGGGTCTCAGTCTTGTTCAGGCTGGTCTTGAACTCCTGAGCTCAGGCAATCTACCTGCCTCAGCCTCCCAGAGTAGTAGGATTACAGATGTGAGCCACTGCACTTGGCCTAAATATACCTTTTAAGTCAGCCACACCAAAAACAAAACCAATAACAGGAAGACTTAATGTAAATAGAGAGGTGAGAAATAATAACAAAGAAACCAAACAAACACAGAAAATAGGAACTTTTAGAAAAATAGGCCAAACAGTTGTAGGTATCAAATAAGACATTTTGGCCATAGGAACAATATGAATGAATCCACGAATCAGACTGTAAGAAAGGGCAGATGGTGTTGGCCTGTGTGCTATAGATTCTGGTCTTCACATTGAGCCACAATTTTTTCCCTAAAATAATAATAGTGTACTATTTTTTTTTTTTTAATATTAGATACTAAAGCTTTATTTCTTCCTTTCATTGTCCTATTTATACTTAAAGTTCGTTTAAGGCTTGTTGCTGCTTGTTAAGAACATAACTGTAGCATTATGTAAGTATTCACGGTAATCATGAATTTTTTGGCTTTTGTGGAAGAAATAAGTGTGGACTGGAAGGCAGCATGGGTGGAGAAGAATGACCAATTTTCTAGTCATGCAAGCTTTTCTTGGTGCCCACAGAACTCACTCACATCACAGCACTTTACACAGCATGTACAGTAATTAGTTGCTTCCTTCCTTTGCACCCCTTTGAGGGTGCATTAGGCAAGATGAGGAAGGGCCTATGTTAGGTAGGCACTTGGATGGATGGATGGGTGAATGGATGGAGAGAGAGATGTATGAATACACGAATAGATAAGCTGGTTAATTCATTTATTCAACAGATAACAGATGTTGGTGAGAGGCCACTCTGCATCAGAGATAAACATGATCAAATTCCTCACATAATGGAGTGCACACCATCTCTCATACCAGTACCTAACATGGGCATTGGCAAGAGCTTGATAGTCAGCAGTCACCTGTCACCTGGATTCCAGTCCTGATCATTTGCCCCTGCACATGTCCCTTTACTGTGTCATCTGTTTTCACATACAAAAGTTGTAGGTAGTGAGGGAGTATACAGGAAGTGGAGGTGGTAGCAATGCATGTTTCTTTATAAAGTGAAGGCAAAGTGGGAGGTGGCTTATCCTTGTCTCTAGTCAGGTCTTTGACTGGGCTGCAGATGCTGTCAATTGTGTGTATTGGATAACTACAGTGTGAAAGGACTTGGAAGGGAATTGGGTAGCCAAATACCTGGTGGTTAAGGGTGCAAGACTATAGAACAATTTAACTCAAAACCCTCCCTGTCTAGCTTTATTGAAGTATAATTGATAAGTAAAAACTGTATATATTTGAGGTGCATAATATGATGTTTTTATGAAGTAGCTGCCACAATCAAACCAATGGTTATATCCATTACCTTACATAGTTGCTCTTTGTGTGTGTGTAGGGTCATAGAAAGTACAATCTGCTCTCTTAATAGATTTCAAGTATGTAAACAGTGTTATTGATGATGGCACCATACTCTACATCACATCTCCTGAACTTACTCATCTAACTAAAAGTTTTTACCTTTTCACCAAAATTCCATTTTCCCTACTACCTGTTGGAAACCACTGCTCTACTTCCTATTTTCATTAGTTTCATTTCTTTACATTGCATATATACAGGAGAACATATAGCATTGCATTTGTCTTTCTGCATGTGGTTTATTCCACTTGGCATAATATCTTCTGGACAAACACATGTTGTCACAAGTGGAATAATTCTTTTTAAAAGCTTAGTAATATTCTTTTGAATATCTATTTATCTAAGTAGTAAATTGTACTACTTATTATGCATTCATTTAAATATTTATCTACGTGTAATAGATTGCACTTTCTTTATCCATTCATTCATTCATCAACAGACACTTAATTCATTTTCATATTGTGCCTATGGTAATAATGCTGCAATGAACACAGGAATGCAAAGCCACAAAGGAATACTGAGTTTAATCCTTTTAGATATATAACATTTTTTTCACAGAAATGGAGATAAACGATCTTAAAATTTGTATAGAATTACAAAATATCCTGAATAGCCAAAATAATGTCAAGAAAGAAGAACAAACCTGGAGGCATTGTCCACCTGATTTAAAAGTCTATTATAAAGTCATAGTAATCAAAACAGCACAAAAATTGCATAAAACAGACACAAAGATCAAAAGAACAAAATATAGACAAACCCATATATATATATATAGTCAACTTGTCTGGAAGAATATATATATATGGTCAACTTGTCTGGAACAAAGGCACCAAGAATACATAATGGAAAAAGAATAGTTTGGTACTAGGAAAACTGGATAGTGATATGCAAAAGGATGAAATTGTGTCCTTATATCATACACAAAAAAACAACTCAAAATGTGTTAAATACTTCACCATAAGACTTTAACCCATAAAAATTTTAGACGAAAATATAGAAGAAAACTTCTTGTCATGGGTCTTGACAATAATTTTATGAACATGACACTAAAAGCACAGACAACAAAGACAGCAATAAATAAAACTCACAGCTAATATTTTACCACATTGAGTAAAACTGACAGCTTTTCCTCTTAGAATTGGAACCAGACAAGTCTGTCCTCTGTCTCCTTTACTATTCAACATAATGCTGGAAGTTCTAGCCAATACAATTAGGCAAGACAAGGAAATAAAGGGAATCCAAATGGGAGCAGAGGAGGTCAAACTCTCCCTTTTTGCTGATGACATAATCTTATACTTAGAGAATCCCAAAGACTCAATCACAAGACTCCTGGAAGTCATCAAAAAATACAGTAATGTCTCAGGATATAAAATCAATGTCCACAAGTCATTAGTCTTTGTATACACCAATAACAGTCAAGATGAGAAGCTAATTAAGGACACAACTCCCTTCACCATAGTTTCAAAGAAAATGAAATACCTAGGAATACACCTAACAAAGGAGGTGAAGGACCTCTATAAAGAAAATTATGAAATCCTCAGAAAGGAAATAGCAGAGAATATTAACAAATGAAAGAACATACCATGCTCATGGATGGGAAGAATCCACATTGCTAAAATGTCTATACTTCCCAAAACAATCTACCTATTCAATGCCATTCCTATTAAAATACCAACATAGTACTTTCAAGATTTGAAAAAAATTCTGCATTTTGTATGGAACCTTAAAATGCCCCATATAGCTAAGGCAGTTCTTAGTAATAAAAATAAAGCTGGGGGCATCACCATACCAGATTTTAGGCTGTACTACAAAGCCATAGTGGTCAAGACAGCATAGAGACATAGACACTTGGAATCAAATAGAAAACCAGGAAATGAAACTAACATCTTACAACCACCTAATCTTTGATAAACCAAATAAGAACACTTTGGGGAAAGATTCCCTATTTAATAAGTGGTGTTGGGGAACTGGATATCCACACGTGAAAGACTGAAACTGGACCCACACCTTTCCCCACTCACAAAAACTGATTCAAGATGGATAAAGGACTTAAATTTAAGGCATGTAACAATAAAAATCCTCAAAGAGAGAATAGGAAAAACACTGGAAGATATTGGCCTGGGGAAAGACTTCATGAAGAAGACTGCCATGGCAATTGCAACAACAACAAAAATAAACAAATGGAACTTCATTAAACTGAAAAGCTTCTGTGTAGCTAAGGAGACAATGACC
>CAUYPK010164586.1:0-15098 GCA_963574355.1 Loris lydekkerianus | reverse complement strand
ACATAACAAAATCCCAACACCAGTACTGTGGGTGTGGATTTGGAGGAAAGGGCAAACTTCTACACTGCTGGTGGGAATGCCCACTAATACGTCCCTTCTGGAAGGATGTTTGGAGAATACTTAGAGACCTTAAAATAGACCTACCATTCGATCCTATAATTCCTTTGCTAGGTTTATACCCAGAAGACCAAAAGTCACAATAAAACAAAGACGTCTGTACCAGAATGTTTATTGCAGCCCAATTCATAATTGCTAAGTCATGGAAGAAGCCCAAGTGCCCATCGACCTACGAATGGACTAGCAAATTGTGGTACATGTATACCATGGAATACTATGCAGCCTTAAAGAAAGATGAAGACTTTACCTCTCTCATGTTTACATGGATGGAGCTGGAACATATTCTTCTTAGCAAAGTATCTCAGGAATGGAAGAAAAAGTATCCAATGTACTCAGCTGTACTATGAAGCTAAATTATAGCTTTCACATGAAGGCTATAACCCAACTATAGCACAAGACTATGAGGAAAGGGCCAAGGAGGGGAAAGGGAGGGGGGAGGTTAGGGTGGAGTGAGGGTAAGGGGTGGGGCCACATCTATGGTGCATCTTAGAATGGGTACAGGCGATTGCACTAATGTACACAGCTATGATTTAACAATTAAAAACACACACACACATACACACACCACAGCTTCCCAGGCTCCACCTCTAGAACTTCTGATTCAGAGGATCTGAGATGAGGTCCCAGAATTTGCATTTCTGACAGGTTCCCAGGTGCTGCTGATATGGCTAGTCCAGGGAGCCCACTTTGAGGATCTCTTTTCTGTGCCTATTGTATAGAAGTTTCCCTCTAACAGTAGCTTTTTCCTTCTCCAGCTTGGTTTGTTCCTCTGGCTCCCGGGAACTTGCTCCAAAAGAAGGGTCTCCAAGCTCAGGAGACAGGTGCTGTAGTCTGGACAGCTGGGTCCCAGGTGAGCTGTGGTTGATGCCTTCTGTTTCTTTTCAAGTTCCCACTTCACCTTTGCACTCATTCTAACCCTAATGTAAAGGTTCCAAAGACTTTATGTAGTCCATTGAATGGTATTCTGTCCACTATGACATCAGCACATGGCTCTTTATTCATCTAATCCTTTCCACAGAGGGCTGATCTCCCCTGCCTTTGCTTTGCCCCTGATCTGACAGCGGTGGTCTTTTCTCTGCCCCCTACCCCAGACTAGAGTGGTGCTATTTTATTGGTAGCAGCAGCCCTGGTGTTGTTACAGGGACCAGCCATGTGTAAGGACAGAGCCCCATTCCTCTGTCAGCAAGAATGGATGTATGTTAGCCCTGCACAGAGGGCATTCTACTGGGGTGCTACACAGAAGAAGAACAGACACTTCTCGCTGGGTAAGGATCCACCTTCCCTCTAGAACCAGATGGATGTGTTCAGTTGTTCAGAGATACTGAAAGAATCCAAGAGAGGAGACAGAAGGAGTGGAGAGACTTAGGTAGAAGGAAAGGAGGAAATAAATGGGAAACAAGAGCAGGGAAGAGAAATACAGGCAGATGGCTTGGTGCCTGTAGCTCAAGCGGCTAGGGCACCAGCCACATACACCGGAGGGTGGGTTCAAATCCAGCCCGGGCCCACCAAAGAAAACAACAATGACAAATACAAATAAAACCAAAAAATAACCAGGCCTTGTGGCATCCCAGCTACTTGGGAAGCTGAGGCAAGAGGATCGCTTAAGCCCAAGACTTTGAGGTTGCTGTGAGCTGTAATGCCACAGCACTCTACCCAGGGCAAAAGCTTGAGACACTGTCTCAAAAAAAAAAAAAAAAGGACAGGCAGAGATAGAAAGAAAGAGGCAGTACAGGAGTCAGTGCTTATGACTGGGATGGCAGCATGTGTGACAAGGTGAGCAAGAGCAAAAGAGGGAGTGTGAGACCCAAAGCCGTGGGACAGAGTGTGAGGAGCAGGATAAGTGGGAAGGTGAGACGGACAGGCAAGAGCCAGACAGGCAGTGGCCAGTGAGGCCAGATGGGGAGAGGAAAAGGTGGGAGACAGATGTGTGTGTGCTGATACACAGATAGCTGTGATAGCTCCTGAGTTTCTCTGGCAGAGAAGATTAAAAACAAAATATTGATCATGAGGGCCTATTTCTATGCTCAGGCCCTTCTAGGGGAACCAAGACCTTTACTAGAGTTGTAGGACACGTAGGGAAGGTTTTGCCAATTGGACTGCTCTTTTGCTTTTCTCAGATCAGTTCTGCCCCATTTGGGTCAAATGCTTCCTCCCCAGAGCAGCCTCCCTGACCAACTAGATTCAGAGACAGATGCTCTACAGCTTACTGAGCCTTGATATCTCCCCTCTGCTTCTTCATATGCAGGGTTTCCTATTCACGGTCTGAATGTTGGCTCTGGGCTGGATCAAAAAGAACATACAGGGACCCCAGATTTTCACAGCTGCAGGATGAGGAAAAGGTCTAAGAATTCCACAAGTAAGACAGGAGTGGAAGCCCATGTGAAACCAGCAAAGGAGAAAGAAAAAATCAGCAGCGATGCAAAACAGCCGGACTCAGCAGATGAGAAAGTGACAGGTGTGCACTGGGCTTTTGAGGAAACTAGGACCTTCCTTTCTATTCTCAGTGAGCCTCGGGTTTTTAAAAAACTCCAGATGCACCAGCACAGCAGCCAGCTATATGGGGCAGTTGCTGCACTCTTGTGTGAACAAGGTTTCCACCAGACTCTGGAGCAGTGCCAAACCAATTTCAGAAGCCTAGAGGCCAGTTGCCATTGAGAGAGGCGAGGCTGCAGCCCAGAGTTCTGTACCTTCCAAAAGGAGATAGAAGTTCTGCTGGCTTTACAGGAGCCCACCCCTTCTCCCAGGAGCTTGACAAACAGGGCTGATGAGATCAAAGCACCAGGCCAGGGCCCACAGACTCAGAAAGAAGTGGAGGTTGAGGATGCAATAGAGGACTCAAAAAGCTACAAAACCAATGGCAAGCAGCCAGTCCAGGCAACTGGGAGCCCCCAGAGCTGTAGTTTGCCCCAGAGCCACTTGGTTGAGGACCTCTCTGCATCTGTGTTCTTGTGCCAATTGCTGGTTTATAAACCATACCTCTAAACTGAGTTGTCTTCTAGCTGTAAAATTGGTGCTGGTTCCTATTCCATGGGGTTCCTATCCCTTACAGTTGGGGGCATTGTTGGGATAAAAGCTGTTTATTTTAGCATGTACAGGTTACACATAGGGAGAAGTATATAGTAGGACCTACACTCTTAGGGTGTCTGGGGAACTCAGGAAATTTCAGTGTGAGATTTGAAAGGTATGTTTCTGTCACCAAAAGAGTGAATTGTCTAAGTAAGTGCTATATCCAGATTTTGTTAACATAAAAGAATGATGATGATGTTAGCCTAGGAATCAATATTGTATTCTCTAGGGAGGTGGGTGATGCATGAACAGGTATCTATGTGAATTCAAAAGGTTATTATTAGGAATCAGGTTCCACTGCAACTGTAGGGTATTGACCTGTGTACAGGGTATGTTCCTTAGAACATCCAAGTCACTGCCATAAGTAACCAGCATCATGCCTGTGTTTCAGTTGACTGTTGCTACAAAACAAATCACTCCAAAACTTCATGGTTTAAGACAATTATTTCTCACTCACCATTCTGTGGATTGACCAGGTGGTTCTGCTTCTTGATGTTGAGGTTGGAGGATCCAGAATGGCCTCATCACCTGGCTGACAGTTGATGGTGGCCAATAGCTAGGGGCTAGCTAGGTTATAAGATGGATGCAGCTTACACCTGCCTTGCTGAGGAGTGTTCCAAGAGGACAAGCCCCCATGTGCAAGTGCCTTATTGAGCCTTTGCTGGCATCATGTTTGCTAATGTCCCACTGGCCAAAATTAGTTATGTGGCCACACCCAGGGTGGGAGAGACTACAAAGGACTGTAAAAGCAGGGACCCTGTGACACTGCTCTTGCCTCCTTTATACACACTGTCCTCCCTTCTCGGTGTATGGTTTTTCCCTAGTGCAGCCACTGCCACCCTTCCCCCTCCTTTGCCGTGAACTCCCCATTTCCTGGCTTCCGCACTGTGCTTTTTCCTGCCTCTTTTTCAGACTCCTCCTGCACCAAATCTTTGGCCAGTTTTAGGGAATGTGTAGTATCTTTTTGAGCAGATTTGTATTACTAAATATCTGGTTAATAGAATGAGGTAAGCATTTTCTTAAAGATGCTTTTATTTTTGTGGTTATGATTTTTTTTTTATTTTTTGCAGGTTTGTTTTTTTGGCTGGGGCTGGGTTTGAACCCTCCACCTCCGGCATATGGGGCCAGCACCCTACTCCTTTGAGCCACAGGCGCCACCCTGGTTATGATTATTTTTTAACTTATTGAGGTGAAATTCACATGACATGAAATTAACTATTTTAAAGTGAACTGTTCCTTGGTACCTAGCACATTTACAGTGTTGTGTTATTACCACCTCTACCTAGTTCCAAAACCTTACATACTCCAAAATAAAACCCACAGGCATCAAGCAATTTCTCCCAATCCTCTTTCCCTATAGTCCCTGGCAGCCACTAATCATTCTATGGATTGATCTATTCTGGACTTTCATTTGATAGCACTATATGAACCTATAGTTTCTAGGACCTAGAGAACTATATAAATCCATAATCTTAACTTCCAAAATATTAGGCTTATTGAATGAGGGCTTATTTTCCCCACACTTTTTGGTTTCCTGTCAACTCATGACCCTTTACAATTAGCGATGAGAATGAAGTTAGAGAATGTGAAAAGAAGAATCCTTCTTTCAACAAATATTTAGTACCTACTTTGTCTCAGACATCGTTTTAGGTCCTTAGTGAACAAAATTCTTTCCCTGTGGGAAGAGATGGACAGTAGCATAGTAAATCATTAAGTAACGGATTATGTTAGAAATCAGTAAGTACAATGGTAGAGAAGGAACAAAAGAGATGATGGGGAGTTCTAGGGAAGAGAGTGGCTTGCAGTTTCAGTTTTGGTTGTTAGAGTTGTTTTCATTGAGAAAATGACATTTGAAAAGACTTTCAGGAAGAAAAGGAATGAGCTATGTAGCCATTTCTACATGGGAGAAGAGTATAAGAGATGCAGGGGGGGCCAGGCAAGGTGACTCACGCCTGTAATCCTGGGAAGCTGAGGCGAGAGGATCCCTTGACCTCCGGAGTTTGAAACTAGCCTGAGAAAGAATGAGACCCTATCTCTACTAAAACAGAAAAATTAGCTGGGTGTGGTAGCAGGTGCCTTAGTCCCGGTACTTGAGAGGCTGAAGCAAGAAGATTGCTTGAGCCCAGAAGTTTGAGGTTGCTATGAGGTAGGCTAAGGTAATGGCACTCTAGCCCAAGTAACACAGTGAGACTGTCTAAGAAAAAAAAAAAAAAAAAAAAAAAAAGAGCTCCACAAAAAAAAGCATAGGGAATAGCCCATGCACACTCCCATGAGACTGGAGTGAAGTGGGCATAGACGCCAGCTAACTGGTGCAGAGTGAGCAGATGGGAATGGTAAGAAAATAAGCTCAGACTTGGCACCTGTAGCTCAGCAGCTAGGGCACCAGCCACATACACCTGAGCTGGTGGGTTTGAACCCAGCCCAAGCCTGCTAAACAAACATCGCCCGGAGTGATGGTGGGCGCCTGTAGTCCCAGCTACTTGGGAGGCTGAGGCAAGAGAATTAATCACTTAAGCCCAAGAGTTTGAGGTTGTTGTGAGCTGTGACAGCACAGCACTCTACCAAGGGTGACGTAGTAAGACTCTGTCTCATAAGGAAGGAAGGAAGGGAGGGAGGAAGGGGGAAAAAAAGAAGAAAGAAAAGAAGCTCAGAGAATTAGATCAACTGAGAGTGAGGCGGGCTGCAAATGAGTGAGCAGTTAGAAGTTGTTACAGCAAGTTGACATTGCTGCACTAAGTGAACATTTATTGCATTTTATACAATAAACACAAGAGTCTGATTCTTCACAGATAGAAAAATATTAACACAAGGCCTAGAGGCCCTACATGAAGGCTTTGACTTTTATTCTGAGTAAATAGGGGAACTTTGCAGGGTTCTGGGAAGAAGAGTAATAGTTCTAAAAGGATTACTTTGAGTAGTTCAATTTATTCGGGACTTAATTGTATGTAAACATTTATTTGTGTCTCTTTGCTACAGAAAGTAGCATTATAGGTCCTCAATAAGTGTTAACCGAATTGAATAAAAAAGGAAGGGAACTCACTGTGACTCCTGGGTTGAAAACAGACCAGAGGAGGTCTGAGTGGAAGCAAGATCATACAGGAGGCCATGTGGTGGTCCTAGCATGAAAGGACAGTCATTCAGAATAGAGTAGAGTAGGTGATGAGAAGAGGCTGGTGCCCATCATGACCAGATATGAGAATGTACTTGGTGAAAAAGCTCTAGACAAATTTGCCCTCATGAACTGGCCCACATGGGCAGCAGGAGTGTGTGCTGAGTGTTCGTGAATAGCCAGCCACCTTAAACTGCTCTTCTCAAATGTTTACTACTTATTCTCACGTTGGGATGTTAACTGCTATCATTTGGTTTCTTTTATCTGTGAGGATGACAGGAGATATATACAGACAGAGATGGAGGGCCCGACCAAGAGGTACTCCTGTATCAGAGGAGGGAGGAAACAGATATATCTTTATAACCAGCTCTTCTCTCCCCTGAATCTTTGCTTTCCTTCAAGCTTTGCCTGTTCACCCTGTTTTCCAATGTGGCTATCCTCAGGAAGTCTCACAACTTTGGAGACAGGCAAGCCTTATTGTATAGAAGTCACCTTTCAAGGTGAAATGTGTAGGGTTGAGAATTATTAAAAAGAAATAAAAAGGGAAGCTTTAGAATATCTTTTTGTACTATTACCAAAAGTTTTTGTGTTTTAGGAAAAAAGGCCATAGATTTTTTTTTCTCCAGGAACAATAGCCAGTTGTGATGTAGTTTGAGAAACTAGAATGTAGCTTCTTAGGCAGCTAGAACTCCGCACTGCGTTATGTACAGTCCTCCCTGATCTGATTGTCAGATCTGACTGATCTGTTCCACTGGGGCTATGAAGAGACCAAGACATTCCTGGCCATTCTCAGTAGTTCTCTGTTTTGCAGAAAACTTCAGACCCATAAGCAGAACAGCCAGATCTACAAGGGGGGTGGCGGAAAGACTCCAGGAGCAGGGCTTCTTATGGACCCTACAGCAGTGTCACAATAAGTTCAGAAGCCTACAGTCGAGATACCACAAAGTAAGGCCAGGCTGTGTGCTTGAGCCTTGTATCCTTTATGAAGAAATAGATGCTTATTCAAGCTCCTGGGCCTATGTACCTCCTATAGCAAGCAGTGCTGTTCCTAGCCTAGAGGGAAGTATTACTGAGGGGCTGGAGAGATGCATCAGCAGGGCAGGGAACACAAAGAGGTTGTAAAAGATGGCACTGTGGATGGTACAAATAGCAATGAAAAAGACTTAAGGAACCCTGGGCGAGAAGTCACAAAATTTGACTTAACAGTCCTATTCCCAAATAGACTTAGTAAGACTCTTTTGGCTCTGACAGTCAAAGGATGAGAAAGTCTACCTAGAAACTATTAGTCTAACAATTGAGAGGCAACTGTCGCTGCTCCTGGCTTTGTCATCATCTTGATGCATGACCTTATATAGGCCAGGAGTATTGGTTTTTGTGGTGTTTAAGGATTATTCCCCTTGGATTTTAGGGTGTTCATTTTGTATTTGCCAACCTCTTTTCTCATTCTGTCATGGAGTTCCATTATTTTGCTTCCTTAGATTGCTAATTAGGCCTCCAGACCAGGTTCCTCTTCCTTTCTCCTTCTCTAACATGGCTATTCCTTTTATAACCTGAACCTGTACTTAGCACCTGTATAACCTGTCAAGTACTTAGCACTTTGCTTTGTTCCTGTCTAAGATGGCCGACCCAGAGTAGCCTTTTCTTGTTCCGCTGCCAGAAGTTAGGCCATTCAAAAATTGAGAATACATCTTTAACTAGATTGATAGATAACATAGAATTTGACCCTTTGCCTCAGTTTATCATTGTGTCAGAAAATCCAAAAATAGGAGAAAAGTTGGTGGACGTTATCAAGTGATTTGTCAGTGACTACAGAATTTGGAGCTCAAAAATATTATGATTAGAAAATAAAATTTAGACTTTTAATTAGTGGGAGACTTGATCACATGAAGGATTCCAATTTTATATTTCTTTTTTATAAGTATAATTGTAACTCTTTTGACATTCCATTGCCTTCCTTCTTTATAGTCCATTTTATTTTTTTTTTCCCCCCAGGTTTTGAGATCAAGAATGGTATTAAAAAAGAGAATCTGAAACGGGATGACGATTCAGAGGAATTAGAAATGAATAAAGCTTTACGTGGAAAGTCTAGTGGAGAAGTTTTTTGGCACTCTGAGCTAAAAAAACATTGGGAGAGTGAGCCAACATCAAGAAGGCAATATAGAAATTCTCCAGGGGAGAGTGAGGAGAAACCCCCTTCCCAGGATAAAATGAGTCACCAGAGACTTTGTACTGGGGACAAAGCTTATACACATTTCCTCTATGGGAATAACTGCTCTCAGAGTGTGCCTGTTCCCTGCAAGCCAGCCCTTGAACTGGAAAAATCTTCTCAATGTCCTGAATGTGGAAAAACCTTTAGTCGAGGTTCTTATCTTATTCGGCATCAGAGAGTCCATACAGGCGAGAAGCCTCACAAGTGCAGTGAATGCGGGAAAGGCTTTAGTGAGCGTTCCAATCTTACTACCCACCTACGAACTCACACAGGGGAGAGGCCCTACCAGTGTGGGCAGTGTGGGAAAAGCTTCAACCAGAGCTCTAGCCTCATTGTCCACCAGAGGACCCACACGGGGGAGAAGCCTTATCAGTGCATTATTTGTGGAAAGAGATTCAACAACAGTTCCCAATTCAGCACTCACCGGCGCATCCACACTGGAGAGACCCTGTACAAGTGTGCAGAATGTGGGAAAAGCTTCAGCAACAGCTCCCACTTCAGTGCCCACCAGAAAACCCACACTAGGGAAAAGCCTTACAAGTGTTCTCAATGTGAGAAAAGCTTTACTACAAACTCTGCTCTCACTCACCATCAGGTAGTACACATAAAAGAGATAACTGTCATCACAGGAAGTGAGAGGTATGTTGTAAGTTTGTAGGAAACCTGAGAAACCAATTCCTTAGGTCAATGTGTGTTCCTTCGAACTTCCTTCTGCTTGTGGAGAGATCTAGCCAATCCATGGGTTAGTAAGTGGACTTACTGACAACATGTCCAGGAATTAGCACAAAGATGCTGACCTCTTCTGGCTCTGCCTGTGACTTCAGAGTCCTGTCTTACTATGACTTAAAGTTTGCTACACTGGGGAGAATGCTGTAGGATCCGTAAGTTCTGCCAGGAAACCAGGGTCTCCCTGTTCCCAACATTCAGAATGTTTTTCTAAATGACTTAATTTTCGAGGAAACAGAACATCTAGGTTAACCTTTGTAAGATCTCTCACTTTACCATCACCCCTACCATAGTTCCTGATTGTCTTTTACAGTAAATGGTTGTAAACATTACTATTTATGGTGAAAATAAAGGTGTTTCTCCCTCTACTTCCTTGGCCTTGATTGTAATTTTTTCCATTAGAAATTGTACTCATAAAGAAGCCTGAGCATTCCTGAAGATGATCTAAGCATAGAGTCTGTTTCAGGGCAGTAGGACATGCAGAGAAGGAATAAGGGGCAGGAAAAAGGGACAGGAGGAAAAGAATTGAGTTGGGAAGGGTTTGAGCCATCATGAGAAGGAAGAACATAGGAGTAAGGAAAAGTAGGTTTAATAGGAGGATCTGACTACAAAGAGATAGTAAGTGATAGGAAGAATGAGTGTGAGGAGCACAAAGAAGCAAAACTTACTGATCCAGCACAAGTCTCAGATAAATTTAAGCTTTTATGAAATTGCCACATTAAAAAAACATGGTAAAAGGTGGATACAGTGTCTACAGTTACTGGTTTGTGCACACAAAGTATTAGGACATTGTCTAAGCTATGGTGTTAAGAAAAAATTGTCTTCTTGACCCTATTTGAAGAATTATATGTGAACAAAGTAGAATGTACATTCTACCTCAGAGTCAGAAAAAATAAAAATTGGAGAAGAATCAAAGGTAGAATATATCTAAATGTTTGCTCAGGTTGAGCCCTGCCTAGGTTACTGTTTTTCCCTGCACAACACTGTCCTTGAGCATGGCCCCAAGGAGAAACTTGTAGACAGTTCCTAGAAGCATAAACTTAATCACCTCTGCTCTACACAGAAAAATCATCTTCAAAGGGTATGGGGAAAGGCAAAGAGGTCAGCCCAAGACCTCTGGGCTGGGACTGGAATGAGACCTCTTAGGGACTGCATGACTTTATTGGTGATTGGTGGTAGAAAAGAGGGAGACAGCCCAGAGATGGATCAGTTGCTGAAGGACATCAACTCAAAGAAAGTATTTAATAAATGAGGAGAATCAGTGAAAGTTAACTAGAAGAGATAAGGAAGTGGAGATAGTTTTGTGGCCTTATTAATAGGCTCCTCCCATTCCTGGGCTTACTGTGATCAGGAAAATTGTGATGTAACTGCTGCACTCCTTGCATATTTACATTGCCTTAACCCTCTAAACTGCATTGTCCTCTAGTCTGTTGGGCATAAAAAGAAACACAGTCCTGAACCCTTGCCTGTCAACCATTCCAGATGACCTAGAGTAGACAGGTAAGAACTGGAGAATATATTCATTTATTTAGGAACTATTTGATTGCCTATAATATACCAGGGAGTATATTGGAGCCAGATATAACACAGTGGACAATGCATCTACCAGAACCAGACTCAATGGGCCCCTCATAGGTAATAGCACCAGGCAGGCAACACTGCCAATGCTCCCACAAGATATGAGTCCCAGCTCTGTAGAGTCTCTTTTCCAAGCTTCCTAGTTTGGGTAAACCCAACCTTTTCCTTATGTTTCCCCAACTGTATGTGAGGTAGCTGGTTTTTTGTCTTTTTTTTTTTTTTGAGGAAGAGTCTCACTATGTCACCCACAGAAGAGTATGGTGGCATCACAGCTCACAGCAACCTCCAACTCTTGGGCTTAAGCGATTCTCTTGCCTCAGCCTCCCAAGTAGCTGGGACTACAGGTGCCCACCACAACACCTAGCTATTTTTGTTGTAGTTGTCATTTAGCAGGCCCTAGGCCATGTTCGAACCCTTCAGCCCCTGTGTATTTTGGCCCACACTCTTAACTACTGAGCTATGGTCGCTGAGCCTATTACAATTCTCTTAACCTGACTGCTTTGTGGAGAATCAATTAGAGCTAAACTTAAAATCAAGGAGACCAAGTATGATTCTCTTAGCTGTGATGTCTAGAAACTCAGTTGTTAGTCAAGTGACAGCAGTCGATACCAAAAAAAGGTGGGTGGAATTTATACATTTTGGAAGTATAATGAATATGATGTGGTGATAGACTACTTGTGGAGATAAGGCAAAGGGTATATCAAAGATGAACAAGGCGGCACCTATGGCTCAGTGAGTAGGGCGCCAGCTCCATGTACCAAGGGTGGTGGGTTCGAACCTGTCCCCAGCTACTCGGGAGGCTGAGGCAAGAGAATCACCTAAGCCCGAGAGCTGGAGGTTGCTGTGAGCTGTGATGCCATAACACTCTACCAAGGGCAACAAAGTCAGACTCAATCTCTGGAAAAAAAAAAAAAAAAAAAAAAAAAAAAGGATGAACAGGTTTCTGGTTTAAAGAGAGTGAGGGGGTAGGGGTGGAGGGCGATGCCATTTATTAAGATGGGGATGACAGGTAAAGAAGCAGATATGGGAAGAAATTCACAGGTTCAATCTTAGATGTGGAGTTTGAGATACATATGAAAATTTCAAATGGTGAGGTAAAATAAGCTAAAGGATTTATATATCTAAAGCTCAGACCGAGGTCTAGAGTTAGAAATTGGAAACTCTGATTGGGTTTCCTCACTAAGTTCGGCATCAATATGGTGACCTCCCAGGAGCAGAAGGCTACCATGTTGGCTAAGGAGGGGTGAATAGACCCAGATCAGAAATGGAGCAGGTCAAAACTCCCTTGCTGATCAGCAGTCAGACTGAACTTGTGAATAGCCACTGCACTCCAGCCTGGGCAACATAGCAAGATCCCCTCTCTTAAAAGAAACAAAAATAAATTCTATAATGATATATGTCAGACAGACTGTATTATGGTCCATTATTTCACTTCAAAGAAACACAGTTGACAGTATGTTTTTTTTTTTTTTGTGGAGACAGAGTCTCACTTTACCACCCTCGGTAGAGTGCCGTGAAGTCACAGGACTCACAGCAACCTCCAGCTCTTGGGCTTCCGCGATTCTCTTGCCTCAGCCTCCCGAGCAGCTGAGACTACAGGCGCCCGCCACAACGCCCGGCTAGTTTTTGGTTGCAGTTCGGCCGCGGCTGGTTTTGAACCCGTCACCCTTGGTATATGGGGCCGGCGCCCTACTCACTGAGCCACAGGCGCCACCCTTTTTTAATTTTTTTATTTTTAATTTCAGCTTGTTCATTCTTCTTCGTTTGAAGTACTCTTTTTTTTGTTCATTTTCTTCTTCCTCTGGCAATGCTCTTTCCCATTGCCTCCCCAGTAGCTGGGATTACAGATGCTCACCACATCATCCGGCTGTTTTTGATGTTAGTAGAGACTAGAGACGGGGTCTGACTCTGGCTCACTGCTGCTCATACTGGTCTCGAACCTCTGAGCTCAGGCAATCCAACCACCTCAGCCTCCCACAGCACTGGGACTACAGGCGTGAGCCACCATTCCTGGCCGACAGTGTCTTTTTTGATTTACCCAGGCAAATTTCAACTTGTTCAGCTCATTCAGTGTTGCTGGGAGGGCTTGGTTTGTTTCCATCTGTGTAGATTTTATACTTCTTGATTTTTGTATATCTCAAAACTTTCATAATGACCCACATATTTAATGCTGTGAGAGTGAGGAAATGGCAGTGTGGCTCAAAGTGTGGCCCATGGACAACTTGCATGAGTATAACTTTGGGTATTGGTTACATACAACCTGGGCTTCCCCCATACACACACAATCAGTCTCAGAAGATAGACCTCAATGTTTTGTATTTGTAACAAGCTCCTGAAATGATTTTTATGCTCATTTAATTTCTTTTTTTTGAGACAGAGTCTCACTATTTTGCCCTCAGTAGAGAGCTGTGGCATCACAGCTCACAGCAACCTCAAACTCTTAGGCTCAAGTGATTCTCTTGCTATGTTGCCCAGGCTTCTCTTCAACTCTTGGCCTCAAGTGATCCTCAGGCTCTCAAAGTACTAGAATAACAGGCTGGAGCCATCATGCCTGGCCTCATTTCCTTTTAAATGAGGATTCCTAGATCCCACCTCAAGGGGTTCTGATTTGTCAGTGTTGGGTAGTTAATTTCTTTTCTTTTCTTTCTTTCTTTCTTTTTTTTTTTTTCTTTGAGACAGAGTCTTAAGCTGTTGCCCTGGGTAGAGTGCCATGGTGTCTTAGCTCACAACAACCTCAAACTTGAGCTCAAGTGATCCTCTTGCCTCAAGTTTTTCTATTTTTAGTAGACAGTGGGGTCTTGTTTTTTTTTTTGTTTGTTTGTTTGTTTTTTGTTGTTGTTGTTGTTGTTTTTTGCTAGGGCTGGGTTTGAACCCACCACCTCTGGCATATGAGGCCAGCACCCTACTCCTTTGAGCCACAGGTGCCGCCCAAGTTCTTGCTTTTTTGCTCAGGCTGGTTTTGAACTTGTGAGCTCAAGCAATCCACCTGCCTTAGCCTGTGCTAGGATTACAGGCATGAGCCACTACCCACCCCCCACCACGGTAGTTAATTTTTCTTTTTTTTTCTTTTGAGACAGAGTTTCACTATGTCACGCTGGGTAGAGTGCTATGGCATCACAGCTCACAGCAACCTCAAACTTTTGGGTTTAAGCGATTCTCTTGTCTTAGCCTCCCAAGTAGCTGGGACTACAAGTGCCTGCCACAGCGTCCAGGTATTTTCTTGTTGCAGTTGTCATTGTTGTTTAGCAGGCCCTAGCTGGGCTCAAACCCACCAGTCTCGGTGAATGTGGCTGGCACCATAACCACTGTGCTACAGGTGCCAAGCCACAGTAGTTAATTTCTAACAAGTCTTTTAAGTGCATCTGTGTGTTTATCCTGGTTTGAGAACCACCATCTTCTTAGAGAGGGAGGCCACTGAGGACTAAGGGAATGTGTGGAATAAGTATCAGAGAAAAAATCAATTTCTGGCTCTCCAGATTTCCAGAGCCAGAAATTTCTATCTTTTCACTAGGAATTGTTGGGAAGTAGTATGTGCAGTGGTGAGGGCTTTGGAATGAGACAAATCAGATTTAACTTTTTTTTTTTTTCAGATTAATATGAGGGTGTGAACAATTAAGTTACATCTTGCATTTGTTAGATAAAGATCCTGTTGTTGTCAGATTTAACTTTTAATTTTGTTATCTATTGCTGTGTGTTCTTGGACAACTGACTTAAACTTTCTAAGCACCAGACTCATCTTACAGTCAGTGATAAGAATATTTACTTCTCAGGGTGGTTTAAAGAGTTAGATTTATTTTTATTTTTTATTTTTTTTGAGACAGAGCCTCAAGCTGTCGCCCTGGGTAGAGTGCCGTGGCATCCTCCAATCCCTGGGCTTAAGCGATTCTCTTGCCTCAGCCTCCAAGTAGCTGGGACTACAGGTGCCCATCACAATACTGAGCTATTTTTTAGTTGTAGTCATCATTGTTGTTTGGCAGGCCTGGGCTGGATTCGAACCCACTACCTCTGGTGTATGTGGCTGGCACCTTAGCCGCTTGAGCTACAGGCACCGAGCCAGAGTTGAATGATTTTATGTGTGCAAACCATTTACATGTTACCTACCATACAGTAAATGCTTAATACGTGCCAGCTATTATAAGATATTATTAGATTTTACAGGAGAAGTGCTACTTTTATGCCAACAGATCTGAGATCGTGCAAAACAAGATCAAAACACTCCAAGAAGATCTAGAAAAGAGAAGAAAAGAAATTCTAGAAAATCCCCTGTGGACGGGCCTACATGGTTTTTCACCC